>JAZHYW010019177.1:0-104498 GCA_037355805.1 Ixodes ricinus | reverse complement strand
GGACAAAGGACAAACACAAATCTCCAAACACAGCTAGGTGACCGGTGTGCGACCGAAAAAATCCGCCTGGTCCGGGTATCGAACCCGGGACCTCTCCATTAGAGGTGGAGTGCTCTACCAACTGAGCTAACCAGCCGCCACCAGTCTAACACCAACAAGGGTGAAGCTTGCAATTTTAAGGTTATTATATTATGCAATTAAATGCAAAGGTGCAAGTGAGCTGGACAAGAATGACGAAAATAATCCCTGGAGAAGGGGAACAAGAGGGACAAAGGACAAACACAAATCTCCAAACACAGCTAGGTGACCGGTGTGCGACCGAAAAATCCGCCTGGTCCGGGTATCGAACCCGGGACCTCTCCATTAGAGGTGGAGTGCTCTACCAACTGAGCTAACCAGCCGCCACCAGTCTAACACCAACAAGGGTGAAGCTTGCAATTTTAAGGTTATTATATTATGCAATTAAATGCAAAGGTGCAAGTGAGCTGGACAAGAATGACGAAAATAATCCCTGGAGAAGGGGAACAAGAGGGACAAAGGACAAACACAAATCTCCAAACACAGCTAGGTGACCGGTGTGCGACCGAAAAAATCCGCCTGGTCCGGGTATCGAACCCGGGACCTCTCCATTAGAGGTGGAGTGCTCTACCAACTGAGCTAACCAGCCGCCACCAGTCTAACACCAACAAGGGTGAAGCTTGCAATTTTAAGGTTATTATATTATGCAATTAAATGCAAAGGTGCAAGTGAGCTGGACAAGAATGACGAAAATAATCCCTGGAGAAGGGGAACAAGAGGGACAAAGGACAAACACAAATCTCCAAACACAGCTAGGTGACCGGTGTGCGACCGAAAAATCCGCCTGGTCCGGGTATCGAACCCGGGACCTCTCCATTAGAGGTGGAGTGCTCTACCAACTGAGCTAACCAGCCGCCACCAGTCTAACACCAACAAGGGTGAAGCTTGCAATTTTAAGGTTATTATATTATGCAATTAAATGCAAAGGTGCAAGTGAGCTGGACAAGAATGACGAAAATAATCCCTGGAGAAGGGGAACAAGAGGGACAAAGGACAAACACAAATCTCCAAACACAGCTAGGTGACCGGTGTGCGACCGAAAAAATCCGCCTGGTCCGGGTATCGAACCCGGGACCTCTCCATTAGAGGTGGAGTGCTCTACCAACTGAGCTAACCAGCCGCCACCAGTCTAACACCAACAAGGGTGAAGCTTGCAATTTTAAGGTTATTATATTATGCAATTAAATGCAAAGGTGCAAGTGAGCTGGACAAGAATGACGAAAATAATCCCTGGAGAAGGGGAACAAGAGGGACAAAGGACAAACACAAATCTCCAAACACAGCTAGGTGACCGGTGTGCGACCGAAAAAATCCGCCTGGTCCGGGTATCGAACCCGGGACCTCTCCATTAGAGGTGGAGTGCTCTACCAACTGAGCTAACCAGCCGCCACCAGTCTAACACCAACAAGGGTGAAGCTTGCAATTTTAAGGTTATTATATTATGCAATTAAATGCAAAGGTGCAAGTGAGCTGGACAAGAATGACGAAAATAATCCCTGGAGAAGGGGAACAAGAGGGACAAAGGACAAACACAAATCTCCAAACACAGCTAGGTGACCGGTGTGCGACCGAAAAAATCCGCCTGGTCCGGGTATCGAACCCGGGACCTCTCCATTAGAGGTGGAGTGCTCTACCAACTGAGCTAACCAGCCGCCACCAGTCTAACACCAACAAGGGTGAAGCTTGCAATTTTAAGGTTATTATATTATGCAATTAAATGCAAAGGTGCAAGTGAGCTGGACAAGAATGACGAAAATAATCCCTGGAGAAGGGGAACAAGAGGGACAAAGGACAAACACAAATCTCCAAACACAGCTAGGTGACCGGTGTGCGACCGAAAAAATCCGCCTGGTCCGGGTATCGAACCCGGGACCTCTCCATTAGAGGTGGAGTGCTCTACCAACTGAGCTAACCAGCCGCCACCAGTCTAACACCAACAAGGGTGAAGCTTGCAATTTTAAGGTTATTATATTATGCAATTAAATGCAAAGGTGCAAGTGAGCTGGACAAGAATGACGAAAATAATCCCTGGAGAAGGGGAACAAGAGGGACAAAGGACAAACACAAATCTCCAAACACAGCTAGGTGACCGGTGTGCGACCGAAAAAATCCGCCTGGTCCGGGTATCGAACCCGGGACCTCTCCATTAGAGGTGGAGTGCTCTACCAACTGAGCTAACCAGCCGCCACCAGTCTAACACCAACAAGGGTGAAGCTTGCAATTTTAAGGTTATTATATTATGCAATTAAATGCAAAGGTGCAAGTGAGCTGGACAAGAATGACGAAAATAATCCCTGGAGAAGGGGAACAAGAGGGACAAAGGACAAACACAAATCTCCAAACACAGCTAGGTGACCGGTGTGCGACCGAAAAAATCCGCCTGGTCCGGGTATCGAACCCGGGACCTCTCCATTAGAGGTGGAGTGCTCTACCAACTGAGCTAACCAGCCGCCACCAGTCTAACACCAACAAGGGTGAAGCTTGCAATTTTAAGGTTATTATATTATGCAATTAAATGCAAAGGTGCAAGTGAGCTGGACAAGAATGACGAAAATAATCCCTGGAGAAGGGGAACAAGAGGGACAAAGGACAAACACAAATCTCCAAACACAGCTAGGTGACCGGTGTGCGACCGAAAAAATCCGCCTGGTCCGGGTATCGAACCCGGGACCTCTCCATTAGAGGTGGAGTGCTCTACCAACTGAGCTAACCAGCCGCCACCAGTCTAACACCAACAAGGGTGAAGCTTGCAATTTTAAGGTTATTATATTATGCAATTAAATGCAAAGGTGCAAGTGAGCTGGACAAGAATGACGAAAATAATCCCTGGAGAAGGGGAACAAGAGGGACAAAGGACAAACACAAATCTCCAAACACAGCTAGGTGACCGGTGTGCGACCGAAAAAATCCGCCTGGTCCGGGTATCGAACCCGGGACCTCTCCATTAGAGGTGGAGTGCTCTACCAACTGAGCTAACCAGCCGCCACCAGTCTAACACCAACAAGGGTGAAGCTTGCAATTTTAAGGTTATTATATTATGCAATTAAATGCAAAGGTGCAAGTGAGCTGGACAAGAATGACGAAAATAATCCCTGGAGAAGGGGAACAAGAGGGACAAAGGACAAACACAAATCTCCAAACACAGCTAGGTGACCGGTGTGCGACCGAAAAAATCCGCCTGGTCCGGGTATCGAACCCGGGACCTCTCCATTAGAGGTGGAGTGCTCTACCAACTGAGCTAACCAGCCGCCACCAGTCTAACACCAACAAGGGTGAAGCTTGCAATTTTAAGGTTATTATATTATGCAATTAAATGCAAAGGTGCAAGTGAGCTGGACAAGAATGACGAAAATAATCCCTGGAGAAGGGGAACAAGAGGGACAAAGGACAAACACAAATCTCCAAACACAGCTAGGTGACCGGTGTGCGACCGAAAAAATCCGCCTGGTCCGGGTATCGAACCCGGGACCTCTCCATTAGAGGTGGAGTGCTCTACCAACTGAGCTAACCAGCCGCCACCAGTCTAACACCAACAAGGGTGAAGCTTGCAATTTTAAGGTTATTATATTATGCAATTAAATGCAAAGGTGCAAGTGAGCTGGACAAGAATGACGAAAATAATCCCTGGAGAAGGGGAACAAGAGGGACAAAGGACAAACACAAATCTCCAAACACAGCTAGGTGACCGGTGTGCGACCGAAAAAATCCGCCTGGTCCGGGTATCGAACCCGGGACCTCTCCATTAGAGGTGGAGTGCTCTACCAACTGAGCTAACCAGCCGCCACCAGTCTAACACCAACAAGGGTGAAGCTTGCAATTTTAAGGTTATTATATTATGCAATTAAATGCAAAGGTGCAAGTGAGCTGGACAAGAATGACGAAAATAATCCCTGGAGAAGGGGAACAAGAGGGACAAAGGACAAACACAAATCTCCAAACACAGCTAGGTGACCGGTGTGCGACCGAAAAAATCCGCCTGGTCCGGGTATCGAACCCGGGACCTCTCCATTAGAGGTGGAGTGCTCTACCAACTGAGCTAACCAGCCGCCACCAGTCTAACACCAACAAGGGTGAAGCTTGCAATTTTAAGGTTATTATATTATGCAATTAAATGCAAAGGTGCAAGTGAGCTGGACAAGAATGACGAAAATAATCCCTGGAGAAGGGGAACAAGAGGGACAAAGGACAAACACAAATCTCCAAACACAGCTAGGTGACCGGTGTGCGACCGAAAAAATCCGCCTGGTCCGGGTATCGAACCCGGGACCTCTCCATTAGAGGTGGAGTGCTCTACCAACTGAGCTAACCAGCCGCCACCAGTCTAACACCAACAAGGGTGAAGCTTGCAATTTTAAGGTTATTATATTATGCAATTAAATGCAAAGGTGCAAGTGAGCTGGACAAGAATGACGAAAATAATCCCTGGAGAAGGGGAACAAGAGGGACAAAGGACAAACACAAATCTCCAAACACAGCTAGGTGACCGGTGTGCGACCGAAAAAATCCGCCTGGTCCGGGTATCGAACCCGGGACCTCTCCATTAGAGGTGGAGTGCTCTACCAACTGAGCTAACCAGCCGCCACCAGTCTAACACCAACAAGGGTGAAGCTTGCAATTTTAAGGTTATTATATTATGCAATTAAATGCAAAGGTGCAAGTGAGCTGGACAAGAATGACGAAAATAATCCCTGGAGAAGGGGAACAAGAGGGACAAAGGACAAACACAAATCTCCAAACACAGCTAGGTGACCGGTGTGCGACCGAAAAAATCCGCCTGGTCCGGGTATCGAACCCGGGACCTCTCCATTAGAGGTGGAGTGCTCTACCAACTGAGCTAACCAGCCGCCACCAGTCTAACACCAACAAGGGTGAAGCTTGCAATTTTAAGGTTATTATATTATGCAATTAAATGCAAAGGTGCAAGTGAGCTGGACAAGAATGACGAAAATAATCCCTGGAGAAGGGGAACAAGAGGGACAAAGGACAAACACAAATCTCCAAACACAGCTAGGTGACCGGTGTGCGACCGAAAAAATCCGCCTGGTCCGGGTATCGAACCCGGGACCTCTCCATTAGAGGTGGAGTGCTCTACCAACTGAGCTAACCAGCCGCCACCAGTCTAACACCAACAAGGGTGAAGCTTGCAATTTTAAGGTTATTATATTATGCAATTAAATGCAAAGGTGCAAGTGAGCTGGACAAGAATGACGAAAATAATCCCTGGAGAAGGGGAACAAGAGGGACAAAGGACAAACACAAATCTCCAAACACAGCTAGGTGACCGGTGTGCGACCGAAAAAATCCGCCTGGTCCGGGTATCGAACCCGGGACCTCTCCATTAGAGGTGGAGTGCTCTACCAACTGAGCTAACCAGCCGCCACCAGTCTAACACCAACAAGGGTGAAGCTTGCAATTTTAAGGTTATTATATTATGCAATTAAATGCAAAGGTGCAAGTGAGCTGGACAAGAATGACGAAAATAATCCCTGGAGAAGGGGAACAAGAGGGACAAAGGACAAACACAAATCTCCAAACACAGCTAGGTGACCGGTGTGCGACCGAAAAATCCGCCTGGTCCGGGTATCGAACCCGGGACCTCTCCATTAGAGGTGGAGTGCTCTACCAACTGAGCTAACCAGCCGCCACCAGTCTAACACCAACAAGGGTGAAGCTTGCAATTTTAAGGTTATTATATTATGCAATTAAATGCAAAGGTGCAAGTGAGCTGGACAAGAATGACGAAAATAATCCCTGGAGAAGGGGAACAAGAGGGACAAAGGACAAACACAAATCTCCAAACACAGCTAGGTGACCGGTGTGCGACCGAAAAAATCCGCCTGGTCCGGGTATCGAACCCGGGACCTCTCCATTAGAGGTGGAGTGCTCTACCAACTGAGCTAACCAGGGTTGACGCAGTAGAGCAACGGGTTTTCAGCTGCCCAGTCTAACACCAACAAGGGTGAAGCTTGCAATTTTAAGGTTATTATATTATGCAATTAAATGCAAAGGTGCAAGTGAGCTGGACAAGAATGACGAAAATAATCCCTGGAGAAGGGAACAAGAGGGACAAAGGACAAACACAAATCTCCAAACACAGCTAGGTGACCGGTGTGCGACCGAAAAAATCCGCCTGGTCCGGGTATCGAACCCGGGACCTCTCCATTAGAGGTGGAGTGCTCTACCAACTGAGCTAACCAGCCGCCACCAGTCTAACACCAACAAGGGTGAAGCTTGCAATTTTAAGGTTATTATATTATGCAATTAAATGCAAAGGTGCAAGTGAGCTGGACAAGAATGACGAAAATAATCCCTGGAGAAGGGGAACAAGAGGGACAAAGGACAAACACAAATCTCCAAACACAGCTAGGTGACCGGTGTGCGACCGAAAAAATCCGCCTGGTCCGGGTATCGAACCCGGGACCTCTCCATTAGAGGTGGAGTGCTCTACCAACTGAGCTAACCAGCCTGGCCAGCCAGTCTAACACCAACAAGGGTGAAGCTTGCAATTTTAAGGTTATTATATTATGCAATTAAATGCAAAGGTGCAAGTGAGCTGGACAAGAATGACGAAAATAATCCCTGGAGAAGGGGAACAAGAGGGACAAAGGACAAACACAAATCTCCAAACACAGCTAGGTGACCGGTGTGCGACCGAAAAAATCCGCCTGGTCCGGGTATCGAACCCGGGACCTCTCCATTAGAGGTGGAGCGCTCTACCAACTGAGCTAACCAGGGTTGACGTCAGTAGAGCAACGGGTTTTATCAGCTGCCACCAGTCTAACACCAACAAGGGTGAAGCTTGCAATTTTAAGGTTATGATTATAATGCAATTAAATGCAAAGGTGCAAGTGAGCTGGACAAGAATGACGAAAATAATCCCTGGAGAAGGGGAACAAGAGGGACAAAGGACAAACACAAATCTCCAAACACAGCTAGGTGACCGGTGTGCGACCGAAAAATCCGCCTGGTCCGGGTATCGAACCCGGGACCTCTCCATTAGAGGTGGAGCGCTCTACCAACTGAGCTAACCAGGGTTAGACGTCAGTAGAGCAAACGGTTTTATCAGCTGCCACCAGTCTAACACCAACAAGGGTGAAGCTTGCAATTTTAAGGTTATGATTATAATGCAATTAAATGCAAAGGTGCAAGTGAGCTGGACAAGAATGACGAAAATAATCCCTGGAGAAGGGGAACAAGAGGGACAAAGGACAAACACAAATCTCCAAACACAGCTAGGTGACCGGTGCGCGACCGAAAAAATCCGCCTGGTCCGGGTATCGAACCCGGGACCTCTCCATTACAGGTGGAGCGCTCTACCAACTGAGCTAACCAGGGTTAGACGTCAGTAGAGCAAACGGGTTTTATCAGCTGCCACCAGTCTAACACCAACAAGGGTGAAGCTTGCAATTTTAAGGTTATGATTATAATGCAATTAAATGCAAAGGTGCAAGTGAGCTGGACAAGAATGACGAAAATAATCCCTGGAGAAGGGGAACAAGAGGGACAAAGGACAAACACAAATCTCCAAACACAGCTAGGTGACCGGTGCGCGACCGAAAAAATCCGCCTGGTCCGGGTATCGAACCCGGGACCTCTCCATTACAGGTGGAGCGCTCTACCAACTGAGCTAACCAGGGGTTAGACGTCAGTAGAGCAAACGGGTTTTATCAGCTGCCACCAGTCTAACACCAACAAGGGTGAAGCTTGCAATTTAAGGTTATGATTATAATGCAATTAAATGCAAAGGTGCAAGTGAGCTGGACAAGAATGACGAAAATAATCCCTGGAGAAGGGGAACAAGAGGGACAAAGGACAAACACAAATCTCCAAACACAGCTAGGTGACCGGTGCGCGACCGAAAAAATCCGCCTGGTCCGGGTATCGAACCCGGGACCTCTCCATTACAGGTGGAGCGCTCTACCAACTGAGCTAACCAGGGGTTAGACGTCAGTAGAGCAAACGGGTTTTATCAGCTGCCACCAGTCTAACACCAACAAGGGTGAAGCTTGCAATTTTAAGGTTATGATTATAATGCAATTAAATGCAAAGGTGCAAGTGAGCTGGACAAGAATGACGAAAATAATCCCTGGAGAAGGGGAACAAGAGGGACAAAGGACAAACACAAATCTCCAAACACAGCTAGGTGACCGGTGCGCGACCGAAAAAATCCGCCTGGTCCGGGTATCGAACCCGGGACCTCTCCATTACAGGTGGAGCGCTCTACCAACTGAGCTAACCAGGGTTAGACGTCAGTAGAGCAAACGGGTTTTATCAGCTGCCACCAGTCTAACACCAACAAGGGTGAAGCTTGCAATTTTAAGGTTATGATTATAATGCAATTAAATGCAAAGGTGCAAGTGAGCTGGACAAGAATGACGAAAATAATCCCTGGAGAAGGGGAACAAGAGGGACAAAGGACAAACACAAATCTCCAAACACAGCTAGGTGACTGGTGCGCGACCGAAAAAATCCGCCTGGTCCGGGTATCGAACCCGGGACCTCTCCATTACAGGTGGAGCGCTCTACCAACTGAGCTAACCAGGGGTTAGACGTCAGTAGAGCAAACGGGTTTTATCAGCTGCCACCAGTCTAACACCAACAAGGGTGAAGCTTGCAATTTTAAGGTTATGATTATAATGCAATTAAATGCAAAGGTGCAAGCGAGCTGGACAAGAATGACGAAAATAATCCCTGGAGAAGGGGAACAAGAGGGACAAAGGACAAACACAAATCTCCAAACACAGCTAGGTGACCGGTGCGCGACCGAAAAAATCCGCCTGGTCCGGGTATCGAACCCGGGACCTCTCCATTACAGGTGGAGCGCTCTACCAACTGAGCTAACCAGGGGTTAGACGTCAGTAGAGCAAACGGGTTTTATCAGCTGCCACCAGTCTAACACCAACAAGGGTGAAGCTTGCAATTTTAAGGTTATGATTATAATGCAATTAAATGCAAAGGTGCAAGCGAGCTGGACAAGAATGACGAAAATAATCCCTGGAGAAGGGGAACAAGAGGGACAAAGGACAAACACAAATCTCCAAACACAGCTAGGTGACTGGTGCGCGACCGAAAAAATCCGCCTGGTCCGGGTATCGAACCCGGGACCTCTCCATTACAGGTGGAGCGCTCTACCAACTGAGCTAACCAGGGTTAGACGTCAGTAGAGCAAACGGGTTTTATCAGCTGCCACCAGTCTAACACCAACAAGGGTGAAGCTTGCAATTTTAAGGTTATGATTATAATGCAATTAAATGCAAAGGTGCAAGCGAGCTGGACAAGAATGACGAAAATAATCCCTGGAGAAGGGGAACAAGAGGGACAAAGGACAAACACAAATCTCCAAACACAGCTAGGTGACTGGTGCGCGACCGAAAAAATCCGCCTGGTCCGGGTATCGAACCCGGGACCTCTCCATTACAGGTGGAGCGCTCTACCAACTGAGCTAACCAGGGGTTAGACGTCAGTAGAGCAAACGGGTTTTATCAGCTGCCACCAGTCTAACACCAACAAGGGTGAAGCTTGCAATTTTAAGGTTATGATTATAATGCAATTAAATGCAAAGGTGCAAGTGAGCTGGACAAGAATGACGAAAATAATCCCTGGAGAAGGGGAACAAGAGGGACAAAGGACAAACACAAATCTCCAAACACAGCTAGGTGACTGGTGCGCGACCGAAAAAATCCGCCTGGTCCGGGTATCGAACCCGGGACCTCTCCATTACAGGTGGAGCGCTCTACCAACTGAGCTAACCAGGGGTTAGACGTCAGTAGAGCAAACGGGTTTTATCAGCTGCCACCAGTCTAACACCAACAAGGGTGAAGCTTGCAATTTTAAGGTTATGATTATAATGCAATTAAATGCAAAGGTGCAAGTGAGCTGGACAAGAATGACGAAAATAATCCCTGGAGAAGGGGAACAAGAGGGACAAAGGACAAACACAAATCTCCAAACACAGCTAGGTGACTGGTGCGCGACCGAAAAAATCCGCCTGGTCCGGGTATCGAACCCGGGACCTCTCCATTACAGGTGGAGCGCTCTACCAACTGAGCTAACCAGGGGTTAGACGTCAGTAGAGCAAACGGGTTTTATCAGCTGCCACCAGTCTAACACCAACAAGGGTGAAGCTTGCAATTTTAAGGTTATGATTATAATGCAATTAAATGCAAAGGTGCAAGTGAGCTGGACAAGAATGACGAAAATAATCCCTGGAGAAGGGGAACAAGAGGGACAAAGGACAAACACAAATCTCCAAACACAGCTAGGTGACTGGTGCGCGACCGAAAAAATCCGCCTGGTCCGGGTATCGAACCCGGGACCTCTCCATTACAGGTGGAGCGCTCTACCAACTGAGCTAACCAGGGGTTAGACGTCAGTAGAGCAAACGGGTTTTATCAGCTGCCACCAGTCTAACACCAACAAGGGTGAAGCTTGCAATTTTAAGGTTATGATTATAATGCAATTAAATGCAAAGGTGCAAGTGAGCTGGACAAGAATGACGAAAATAATCCCTGGAGAAGGGGAACAAGAGGGACAAAGGACAAACACAAATCTCCAAACACAGCTAGGTGACTGGTGCGCGACCGAAAAAATCCGCCTGGTCCGGGTATCGAACCCAGGACCTCTCCATTACAGGTGGAGCGCTCTACCAACTGAGCTAACCAGGAGTTAGACGTCAGTAGAGCAAACAGGTTTTATCAGCTGCCACCAGTCTAACACCAACAAGGGTGAAGCTTGCAATTTTAAGGTTATGATTATAATGCAATTAAATGCAAAGGTGCAAGTGAGCTGGACAAGAATGACGAAAATAATCCCTGGAGAAGGGGAACAAGAGGGACAAAGGACAAACACAAATCTCCAAACACAGCTAGGTGACTGGTGTGCGACCGAAAAAATCCGCCTGGTCCGGGTATCGAACCAGGACCTCTCCATTACCAGTGGAGCGCTCTACCAACTGAGCTAACCAGGGGTTAGACGTCAGTAGAGCAAACGGGTTTTATCAGCTGCCACCAGTCTAACACCAACAAGGGTGTAAGGCTTGCAATTTTAAGGTTATGATTATAATGCAATTAAATGCAAAGGTGCAAGCGAGCTGGACAAGAATGACGAAAATAATCCCTGGAGAAGGGGAACAAGAGGGACAAAGGACAAACACAAATCTCCAAACACAGCTAGGTGACTGGTGTGCGACCGAAAAAATCCGCCTGATCCTGGTATCGAACCCGGGACCTCTCCATTACCAGGTGGAGCGCTCTACCAACTGAGCTAACCAGGGGTTAGACGTCAGTAGAGCAAACGGGTTTTATCAGCTGCCACCAGTCTAACACCAACAAGGATGTACAGCTTGCAATTTTAAGGTTATGATTATAATGCAATTAAATGCAAAGGTGCAAGCGAGCTGGACAAGAATGACGAAAATAATCCCTGGAGAAGGGGAACAAGAGGGACAAAGGACAAACACAAATCTCCTAACACAACTAGGTGACTGGTGTGCGACCGAAAAATCCGCCTGGTCCTGGTATCGAACCCAGGAACCTCTCCATTTCCAGCTGGAGCGCTCTACCAACTGAGCTAACCAGGGTTTAGACGTCAGTAGAGCAAACGGGTTTTATCAGCTGCCGCCAGTCTAACACCAACAAGGGTGTACAGCTTGCAATTTTAAGGTTATGATTATAATGCAATTAAATGCAAAGGTGCAAGTGAGCTGGACAAGAATGACGAAAATAATCCCTGGAGAAGGGGAACAAGAGGGACAAAGGACAAACACAAATCTCCAAACACAGCTAGGTGACTGGTGTGCGACCGAAAAAATCCGCCTGGTCCTGGTATCCAGACCCAGGACCCTCTCCATTTCAAGTGGAGCGCTCTACCAACTGAGCTAACCAGGAGTTTAGACGTCAGTAGAGCAAACGGGTTTTATCAGCTGCCACCAGTCTAACACCAACAAGGGTGTAAGGCCTGCAATTTTAAGGTTATGATTATAATGCAATTAAATGCAAAGGTGCAAGTGAGCTGGACAAGAATGACGAAAATAATCCCTGGAGAAGGGGAACAAGGGGGACAAAGGACAAACACAAATCTCCAAACACAACTAGGTGACTGGTGTGCGACCGAAAAATCCGCCTGGTCCTGGTATCGAACCCGGGACCTCTCCATTTCCAGCTGGAGCGCCTCTACCAACTGAGCTAACCAGGAGTTAGACGTCAATAGAGCAAACGGGTTTTATCAGCTGCCACCAGTCTAACACCAACAAGGGTGAACGGCTTGCAATTTTAAGGTTATGATTATAATGCAATTAAATGCAAAGGTGCAAGTGAGCTGGACAAGAATGACGAAAATAATCCCTTGGAGAAGGGGAACAAGAGGGACAAAGGACAAACACAAATCTCCAAACACAGCTAGGTGACTGGTGTGCGACCGAAAAAATCCGCCTGGTCCGGGTATCGAACCAGGACCTCTCCATTACCAGTGGAGCGCTTCTACCAACTGAGCTAACCAGGGTTAGACGTCAGTAGAGCAAACGGGTTTTATCAGCTGCCACCAGTCTAACACCAACAAGGGTGAAGCTTGCATTTTAAGGTTATGATTATAATGCAATTAAATGCAAAGGTGCAAGCGAGCTGGACAAGAATGACGAAAATAGTCCCTGGAGAAGGGGAACAAGAGGGACAAAGGACAAACACAAATCTCCAAACACAGCTAGGTGACTGGTGTGCGACCGAAAAAATCCGCCTGGTCCGGGTATCGAACCCGGGACCTCTCCATTACAGGTGGAGCGCTCTACCAACTGAACTAACCAGGGGTTAGACGTCAGTAAAGCAAACGGGTTTTATCAGCTGCCACCAGTCTAACACCAACAAGGGTGAAGCTTGCAATTTAAGATTATGATTATAATGCAATTAAATGCAAAGGTGCAAGCTGAGCTGGACAAGAATGACGAAAATAGTCCCTGGAGAAGGGGAACAAGAGGGACAAAGGACAAACACAAATCTCCAATCACAGCTAGGTGACTGATGTGCGACCGAAAAAATCCGCCTGGTCCGGGTATCGAACCCGGGACCTCTCCATTACAGGTGGAGCGCTCTACCAACTGAACTAACTAGGGGTTAGACGTCAGTAAAGCAAACGGGTTTTATCAGCTGCCACCAGTCTAACACCAACAAGGGTGAAGCTTGCAATTTAAGGTTATGATTATAATGCAATTAAATGCAAAGGTGCAAGCTGAGCTGGACAAGAATGACGAAAATAGTCCCTGGAGAAGGGGAACAAGAGGGACAAAGGACAAACACAAATCTCCAAACACAGCTAGGTGACTGATGTGCGACCGAAAAAATCCGCCTGGTCCGGGTATGGAACCCGGGACCTCTCCATTACAGGTGGAGCGCTCTACCAACTGAACTAACCAGGGGTTAGACGTCAGTAAAGCAAACGGGTTTTATCAGCTGCCACCAGTCTAACACCAACAAGGGTGAAGCTTGCAATTTAAGATTATGATTATAATGCAATTAAATGCAAAGGTGCAAGCTGAGCTGGACAAGAATGACGAAAATAGTCCCTGGAGAAGGGGAACAAGAGGGACAAAGGACAAACACAAATCTCCAAACACAGCTAGGTGACTGATGTGCGACCGAAAAAATCCGCCTGGTCCGGGTATGGAACCCGGGACCTCTCCATTACAGGTGGAGCGCTCTACCAACTGAACTAACCAGGGGTTAGACGTCAGTAAAGCAAACGGGTTTTATCAGCTGCCACCAGTCTAACACCAACAAGGGTGAAGCTTGCAATTTAAGATTATGATTATAATGCAATTAAATGCAAAGGTGCAAGCTAGCTGGACAAGAATGACGAAAATAGTCCCTGGAGAAGGGGAACAAGAGGGACAAAGGACAAACACAAATCTCCAAACAC
Organism: Ixodes ricinus; assembly: GCA_037355805.1. Lineage (NCBI taxonomy): Eukaryota > Metazoa > Arthropoda > Arachnida > Ixodida > Ixodidae > Ixodes > Ixodes ricinus. The sequence continues at coordinate 90,515 of JAZHYW010019177.1, read as the reverse complement.
AGCTAGGTGACTGATGTGCGACCGAAAAAATCCGCCTGGTCCGGGTATGGAACCCGGGACCTCTCCATTACAGGTGGAGCGCTCTACCAACTGAACTAACCAGGGGTTAGACGTCAGTAAAGCAAACGGGTTTTATCAGCTGCCACCAGTCTAACACCAACAAGGGTGAAGCTTGCAATTTAAGATTATGATTATAATGCAATTAAATGCAAAGGTGCAAGCTAGCTGGACAAGAATGACGAAAATAGTCCCTGGAGAAGGGGAACAAGAGGGACAAAGGACAAACACAAATCTCCAAACACAGCTAGGTGACTGATGTGCGACCGAAAAAATCCGCCTGGTCCGGGTATGGAACCCGGGACCTCTCCATTACAGGTGGAGCGCTCTACCAACTGAGCTAACCAGGGGTTAGACGTCAGTAAAGCAAACGGGTTTTATCAGCTGCCACCAGTCTAACACCAACAAGGGTGAAGCTTGCAATTTAAGATTATGATTATAATGCAATTAAATGCAAAGGTGCAAGCTGAGCTGGACAAGAATGACGAAAATAGTCCCTGGAGAAGGGGAACAAGAGGGACAAAGGACAAACACAAATCTCCAAACACAGCTAGGTGACTGATGTGCGACCGAAAAAATCCGCCTGGTCCGGGTATCGAACCCGGGACCTCTCCATTACAGGTGGAGCGCTCTACCAACTGAACTAACCAGGGGTTAGACGTCAGTAAAGCAAACGGGTTTTATCAGCTGCCACCAGTCTAACACCAACAAGGGTGAAGCTTGCAATTTAAGATTATGATTATAATGCAATTAAATGCAAAGGTGCAAGCTAGCTGGACAAGAATGACGAAAATAGTCCCTGGAGAAGGGGAACAAGAGGGACAAAGGACAAACACAAATCTCCAAACACAGCTAGGTGACTGGTGTGCGACCGAAAAAATCCGCCTGGTCCGGGTATCGAACCCGGGACCTCTCCATTACAGGTGGAGCGCTCTACCAACTGAGCTAACCAGGGGTTAGACGTCAGTAAAGCAAACGGGTTTTATCAGCTGCCACCAGTCTAACACCAACAAGGATGTGAAGCTTGCAATTTAAGGTTATGATTATAATGCAATTAAATGCAAAGGTGCAAGCTGAGCTGGACAAGAATGACGAAAATAGTCCCTGGAGAAGGGGAACAAGAGGGACAAAGGACAAACACAAATCTCCAAACACAGCTAGGTGACTGATGTGCGACCGAAAAAATCCGCCTGGTCCGGGTATCGAACCCGGGACCTCTCCATTGCAGGTGGAGCGCTCTACCAACTGAGCTAACCAGGGGTTAGACGTCAGTAAAGCAAACGGGTTTTATCAGCTGCCACCAGTCTAACACCAACAAGGGTGAAGCTTGCAATTTAAGATTATGATTATAATGCAATTAAATGCAAAGGTGCAAGCTGAGCTGGACAAGAATGACGAAAATAGTCCCTGGAGAAGGGGAACAAGAGGGACAAAGGACAAACACAAATCTCCAAACACAGCTAGGTGACTGGTGTGCGACCGAAAAAATCCGCCTGATCCGGGTATCGAACCCGGGACCTCTCCATTACCACGTGGAGCGCTCTACCAACTGAGCTAACCAGGAGTTAGACGTCAGTAGAGCAAACGGGTTTTATCAGCTGCCGCCAGTCTAACACCAACAAGGGTGTACGGCTTGCAATTTAAGGTTATGATTATAATGCAATTAAATGCAAAGGTGCAAGCTGAGCTGGACAAGAATGACGAAAATAGTCCCTGGAGAAGGGGAACAAGAGGGACAAAGGACAAACACAAATCTCCAAACACAGCTAGGTGACTGGTGTGCGACCGAAAAAATCCGCCTGGTCCTGGTATCGAACCCGGGACCTCTCCATTACAGGTGGAGCGCTTTACCAACTGAGCTAACCAGGGGTTAGACGTCAGTAGAGCAAACGGGTTTTATCAGCTGCCGCCAGTCTAACACCAACAAGGGTGTAAGCTTGCATTTTAATGATTATGATTATAATGCAATTAAATGCAAAGGTGCAAGCTGAGCTGGACAAGAATGACGAAAATAGTCCCTGGAGAAGGGGAACAAGAGGGACAAAGGACAAACACAAATCTCCAAACACAGCTAGGTGACTGGTGTGCGACCGAAAAAATCCGCCTGATCCTGGTATCGAACCCGGGACCTCTCCATTTCCAGCTGGAGCGCTTTACCAACTGAGCTAACCAGGGGTTAGACGTCAATAGAGCAAACGGGTTTTATCAGCTGCCGCCAGTCTAACACCAACAAGGATGTACGGCCTGCATTTTAAGGTTATGATTATAATGCAATTAAATGCAAAGGTGCAAGCGAGCTGGACAAGAATGACGAAAATAGTCCCTGGAGAAGGGGAACAAGAGGGACAACGGACAAACACAAATCTCCAAACACAACTAGGTGACTGGTGTGCGACCGAAAAAATCCGCCTGATCCTGGTATCAGAACCAGGAACCTCTCCATTACCACGTGGAGCGCTCTACCAACTGAGCTAACCAGGAGTTAGACGTCAGTAGAGCAAACGGGTTTTATCAGCTGCCACCAGTCTAACACCAACAAGGATGTACAGCTTGCATTTTAATGTTATGATTATAATGCAATTAAATGCAAAGGTGCAAGCGAGTTGGACAAGAATGACGAAAATAGTCCCTGGAGAAGGGGAACAAGAGGGACAACGGACAAATACAAATCCCCTAACACAACTAGGTGACTGGTGTGCGACCGAAAAAATCCGCCTGATCCTGGTATCGAACCAGGAACCTCTCCATTTCCACGTGGAGCGCTTTACCAACTGAGCTAACCAGGAGTTTTGACGTCAATAGAGCAAACGGGTTTTATCAGCTGCCGCCAGTCTAACACCAACAAGGATGTACGGCCTGCATTTTAATGTTATGATTATAACGAAATTAAATGCAAAGGTGCAAGTGAGTTGGACAAGAATGACGAAAATAGTCCTTGGAGAAGGGGAACAAGAGGGACAACGGACAAATACAAATCTCCTAACACAACTAGGTGACTGGTGTGCGACCGAAAAAATCCGCCTGATCCTGGTATCGAACCAGGAACCTCTCCATTTCCACTGGAGCGCTTTACCAACTGAGCTAACCAGGAGTTTTACGTCAATAGAGCAAACGGGTTTTATCAGCTGCCGCCAGTCTAACACCAACAAGGATGTACAGCCTGCATTTTAATGTTATGATTATAACGAAATTAATGCAAAGGTGCAAGTGAGTTGGACAAGAATGACGAAAATAGTCCTTGGAGAAGGGGAACAAGGGGGACAACGGACAAATACAAATCCCCTAACACAACTAGGTGACTGGTGTGCGACCGAAAAAATCCGCCTGATCCTGGTATCGAACCAGGAACCTCTCCATTTCCACTGGAGCGCTTTACCAACTGAGCTAACCAGGAGTTTTACGTCAATAGAGCAAACGGGTTTATCAGCTGCCGCCAGTCTAACACCAACAAGGATGTACGGCCTGCATTTTAATGTTATGATTATAACGAAATTAATGCAAAGGTGCAAGTGAGTTGGACAAGAATGACGAAAATAGTCCTTGGAGAAGGGGAACAAGGGGGACAACGGACAAATACAAATCCCCTAACACAACTAGGTGACTGGTGTGCGACCGAAAAAATCCGCCTGATCCTGGTATCGAACCCGGAACCTCTCCATTTCCACTGGAGCGCTTTACCAACTGAGCTAACCAGGAGTTTTACGTCAATAGAGCAAACGGGTTTTATCAGCTGCCGCCAGTCTAACACCAACAAGGATGTACGGCCTGCATTTTAATGTTATGATTATAACGAAATTAATGCAAAGGTGCAAGTGAGCTGGACAAGAATGACGAAAATAGTCCTTGGAGAAGGGGAACAAGGGGGACAACGGACAAATACAAATCCCCTAACACAACTAGGTGACTGGTGTGCGACCGAAAAATCCGCCTGATCCTGGTATCGAACCAGGAACCTCTCCATTTCCACTGGAGCGCTTTACCAACTGAGCTAACCAGGAGTTTTACGTCAATAGAGCAAACGGGTTTTATCAGCTGCCGCCAGTCTAACACCAACAAGGATGTACGGCCTGCATTTTAATGTTATGATTATAACGAAATTAATGCAAAGGTGCAAGTGAGTTGGACAAGAATGACGAAAATAGTCCTTGGAGAAGGGGAACAAGGGGGACAACGGACAAATACAAATCCCCTAACACAACTAGGTGACTGGTGTGCGACCGAAAAAATCCGCCTGATCCTGGTATCGAACCAGGAACCTCTCCATTTCCACTGGAGCGCTTTACCAACTGAGCTAACCAGGAGTTTTACGTCAATAGAGCAAACGGGTTTTATCAGCTGCCGCCAGTCTAACACCAACAAGGATGTACGGCCTGCATTTTAATGTTATGATTATAACGAAATTAATGCAAAGGTGCAAGTGAGTTGGACAAGAATGACGAAAATAGTCCTTGGAGAAGGGGAACAAGGGGGACAACGGACAAATACAAATCCCCTAACACAACTAGGTGACTGGTGTGCGACCGAAAAAATCCGCCTGATCCTGGTATCGAACCAGGAACCTCTCCATTTCCACTGGAGCGCTTTACCAACTGAGCTAACCAGGAGTTTTACGTCAATAGAGCAAACGGGTTTTATCAGCTGCCGCCAGTCTAACACCAACAAGGATGTACGGCCTGCATTTTAATGTTATGATTATAACGAAATTAATGCAAAGGTGCAAGTGAGTTGGACAAGAATGACGAAAATAGTCCTTGGAGAAGGGGAACAAGGGGGACAACGGACAAATACAAATCCCCTAACACAACTAGGTGACTGGTGTGCGACCGAAAAAATCCGCCTGATCCTGGTATCGAACCAGGAACCTCTCCATTTCCACTGGAGCGCTTTACCAACTGAGCTAACCAGGAGTTTTACGTCAATAGAGCAAACGGGTTTTATCAGCTGCCGCCAGTCTAACACCAACAAGGATGTACGGCCTGCATTTTAATGTTATGATTATAACGAAATTAATGCAAAGGTGCAAGTGAGTTGGACAAGAATGACGAAAATAGTCCTTGGAGAAGGGGAACAAGGGGGACAACGGACAAATACAAATCCCCTAACACAACTAGGTGACTGGTGTGCGACCGAAAAAATCCGCCTGATCCTGGTATCGAACCAGGAACCTCTCCATTTCCACTGGAGCGCTTTACCAACTGAGCTAACCAGGAGTTTTACGTCAATAGAGCAAACGGGTTTTATCAGCTGCCGCCAGTCTAACACCAACAAGGATGTACGGCCTGCATTTTAATGTTATGATTATAACGAAATTAATGCAAAGGTGCAAGTGAGTTGGACAAGAATGACGAAAATAGTCCTTGGAGAAGGGGAACAAGGGGGACAACGGACAAATACAAATCCCCTAACACAACTAGGTGACTGGTGTGCGACCGAAAAAATCCGCCTGATCCTGGTATCGAACCAGGAACCTCTCCATTTCCACTGGAGCGCTTTACCAACTGAGCTAACCAGGAGTTTTACGTCAATAGAGCAAACGGGTTTTATCAGCTGCCGCCAGTCTAACACCAACAAGGATGTACGGCCTGCATTTTAATGTTATGATTATAACGAAATTAATGCAAAGGTGCAAGTGAGTTGGACAAGAATGACGAAAATAGTCCTTGGAGAAGGGGAACAAGGGGGACAACGGACAAATACAAATCCCCTAACACAACTAGGTGACTGGTGTGCGACCGAAAAAATCCGCCTGATCCTGGTATCGAACCAGGAACCTCTCCATTTCCACTGGAGCGCTTTACCAACTGAGCTAACCAGGAGTTTTACGTCAATAGAGCAAACGGGTTTTATCAGCTGCCGCCAGTCTAACACCAACAAGGATGTACGGCCTGCATTTTAATGTTATGATTATAACGAAATTAATGCAAAGGTGCAAGTGAGTTGGACAAGAATGACGAAAATAGTCCTTGGAGAAGGGGAACAAGGGGGACAACGGACAAATACAAATTCCCTAACACAACTAGGTGACTGGTGTGCGACCGAAAAAATCCGCCTGATCCTGGTATCGAACCAGGAACCTCTCCATTTCCACTGGAGCGCTTTACCAACTGAGCTAACCAGGAGTTTTACGTCAATAGAGCAAACGGGTTTTATCAGCTGCCGCCAGTCTAACACCAACAAGGATGTACGGCCTGCATTTTAATGTTATGATTATAACGAAATTAATGCAAAGGTGCAAGTGAGTTGGACAAGAATGACGAAAATAGTCCTTGGAGAAGGGGAACAAGGGGGACAACGGACAAATACAAATCCCCTAACACAACTAGGTGACTGGTGTGCGACCGAAAAAATCCGCCTGATCCTGGTATCGAACCAGGAACCTCTCCATTTCCACTGGAGCGCTTTACCAACTGAGCTAACCAGGAGTTTTACGTCAATAGAGCAAACGGGTTTTATCAGCTGCCGCCAGTCTAACACCAACAAGGATGTACGGCCTGCATTTTAATGTTATGATTATAACGAAATTAATGCAAAGGTGCAAGTGAGTTGGACAAGAATGACGAAAATAGTCCTTGGAGAAGGGGAACAAGGGGGACAACGGACAAATACAAATCCCCTAACACAACTAGGTGACTGGTGTGCGACCGAAAAAATCCGCCTGATCCTGGTATCGAACCAGGAACCTCTCCATTTCCACTGGAGCGCTTTACCAACTGAGCTAACCAGGAGTTTTACGTCAATAGAGCAAACGGGTTTTATCAGCTGCCGCCAGTCTAACACCAACAAGGATGTACGGCCTGCATTTTAATGTTATGATTATAACGAAATTAATGCAAAGGTGCAAGTGAGTTGGACAAGAATGACGAAAATAGTCCTTGGAGAAGGGGAACAAGGGGGACAACGGACAAATACAAATCCCCTAACACAACTAGGTGACTGGTGTGCGACCGAAAAAATCCGCCTGATCCTGGTATCGAACCAGGAACCTCTCCATTTCCACTGGAGCGCTTTACCAACTGAGCTAACCAGGAGTTTTACGTCAATAGAGCAAACGGGTTTTATCAGCTGCCGCCAGTCTAACACCAACAAGGATGTACGGCCTGCATTTTAATGTTATGATTATAACGAAATTAATGCAAAGGTGCAAGTGAGTTGGACAAGAATGACGAAAATAGTCCTTGGAGAAGGGGAACAAGGGGGACAACGGACAAATACAAATCCCCTAACACAACTAGGTGACTGGTGTGCGACCGAAAAAATCCGCCTGATCCTGGTATCGAACCAGGAACCTCTCCATTTCCACTGGAGCGCTTTACCAACTGAGCTAACCAGGAGTTTTACGTCAATAGAGCAAACGGGTTTTATCAGCTGCCGCCAGTCTAACACCAACAAGGATGTACGGCCTGCATTTTAATGTTATGATTATAACGAAATTAATGCAAAGGTGCAAGTGAGTTGGACAAGAATGACGAAAATAGTCCCTGGAGAAGGGGAACAAGGGGGAGAACGGACAAATACAAATCCCCTAACACAACTAGGTGACTGGTGTGCGACCGAAAAAATCCGCCTGATCCTGGTATCGAACCAGGAACCTCTCCATTTCCACTGGAGCGCTTTACCAACTGAGCTAACCAGGAGTTTTACGTCAATAGAGCAAACGGGTTTTATCAGCTGCCGCCAGTCTAACACCAACAAGGATGTACGGCCTGCATTTTAATGTTATGATTATAACGAAATTAATGCAAAGGTGCAAGTGAGTTGGACAAGAATGACGAAAATAGTCCTTGGAGAAGGGGAACAAGGGGGACAACGGACAAATACAAATTCCCTAACACAACTAGGTGACTGGTGTGCGACCGAAAAAATCCGCCTGATCCTGGTATCGAACCAGGAACCTCTCCATTTCCACTGGAGCGCTTTACCAACTGAGCTAACCAGGAGTTTTACGTCAATAGAGCAAACGGGTTTTATCAGCTGCCGCCAGTCTAACACCAACAAGGATGTACGGCCTGCATTTTAATGTTATGATTATAACGAAATTAATGCAAAGGTGCAAGTGAGTTGGACAAGAATGACGAAAATAGTCCTTGGAGAAGGGGAACAAGGGGGACAACGGACAAATACAAATCCCCTAACACAACTAGGTGACTGGTGTGCGACCGAAAAATCCGCCTGATCCTGGTATCGAACCAGGAACCTCTCCATTTCCACTGGAGCGCTTTACCAACTGAGCTAACCAGGAGTTTTACGTCAATAGAGCAAACGGGTTTTATCAGCTGCCGCCAGTCTAACACCAACAAGGATGTACGGCCTGCATTTTAATGTTATGATTATAACGAAATTAATGCAAAGGTGCAAGTGAGTTGGACAAGAATGACGAAAATAGTCCTTGGAGAAGGGGAACAAGGGGGACAACGGACAAATACAAATCCCCTAACACAACTAGGTGACTGGTGTGCGACCGAAAAATCCGCCTGATCCTGGTATCGAACCAGGAACCTCTCCATTTCCACTGGAGCGCTTTACCAACTGAGCTAACCAGGAGTTTTACGTCAATAGAGCAAACGGGTTTTATCAGCTGCCGCCAGTCTAACACCAACAAGGATGTACGGCCTGCATTTTAATGTTATGATTATAACGAAATTAATGCAAAGGTGCAAGTGAGTTGGACAAGAATGACGAAAATAGTCCCTGGAGAAGGGGAACAAGGGGGACAACGGACAAATACAAATCCCCTAACACAACTAGGTGACTGGTGTGCGACCGAAAAAATCCGCCTGATCCTGGTATCGAACCAGGAACCTCTCCATTTCCACTGGAGCGCTTTACCAACTGAGCTAACCAGGAGTTTTACGTCAATAGAGCAAACGGGTTTTATCAGCTGCCGCCAGTCTAACACCAACAAGGATGTACGGCCTGCATTTTAATGTTATGATTATAACGAAATTAATGCAAAGGTGCAAGTGAGTTGGACAAGAATGACGAAAATAGTCCTTGGAGAAGGGGAACAAGGGGGACAACGGACAAATACAAATCCCCTAACACAACTAGGTGACTGGTGTGCGACCGAAAAAATCCGCCTGATCCTGGTATCGAACCAGGAACCTCTCCATTTCCACTGGAGCGCTTTACCAACTGAGCTAACCAGGAGTTTTACGTCAATAGAGCAAACGGGTTTTATCAGCTGCCGCCAGTCTAACACCAACAAGGATGTACGGCCTGCATTTTAATGTTATGATTATAACGAAATTAATGCAAAGGTGCAAGTGAGTTGGACAAGAATGACGAAAATAGTCCCTGGAGAAGGGGAACAAGGTGGACAACGGACAAATACAAATCCCCTAACACAACTAGGTGACTGGTGTGCGACCGAAAAAATCCGCCTGATCCTGGTATCGAACCAGGAACCTCTCCATTTCCACTGGAGCGCTTTACCAACTGAGCTAACCAGGAGTTTTACGTCAATAGAGCAAACGGGTTTTATCAGCTGCCGCCAGTCTAACACTAACAAGGATGTACGGCCTGCATTTTAATGGTTATGATTATAACGCAATTAATGCAAAGGTGCAAGGGAGCTGGACAAGAATGACGAAAATAATCCACTGACGTCTAACTCTTGGTTAGCTCTGTTGGTCGAGCGCTGCACTGGAAATAGAGCGGTCCCTGGTTCGGTACCAGGAGTAGGCGTATTTTTTCGGTCGCACACCAGTCACCCAGTCGGGTTTGGAGATTTGCGTTTGTCCTTTATTCCTTTGCAGTGGCGTAACTAGGGGGGGGGGGGGGGGGTCAGGGGGTATAAGTGCCCCGGGCGCCACTTGGGAGGGGGGCGCCGGAGACGAGTCCACCCAACATGTGCCCTATGGAAAAAAAACGGCTGCGGGGCTACGCGAGGCGCGCGAAATTTTATTTGCCATGGGCTATGAGGGGCGCGAAATTTCATTTGCCATGGGCGCCGTAATATCTAGTTACGCCACTGTTCCCTTGTTCCCCTTCTCCAGGGATTATTTTCGTCATTCTTGTCTAGCTCGCTTTCACCTTTTCATTGATTGCATTACAATCATAACCTTAAAATGCAGGCCGTTCACCTTTGTTAATAATAGACTGGCGGCAGCTGAAAAAAATAATTACTCTACTGACATCTAACTCCTCGTTAGTTCAGTTGGTAGAGCGCTCCACTGGTAATGGAGAGGTCCCTGGTACCTTAAAATGAAGGAGTTCATCCTTGGTGTTAGACTGGAGGCAGCTGATAAAACCCGTTTGCTCTACTGACGTCTCGCTCCTGGTTAGCCCAGTTGGTAGAGCGCTCCACTGGAAATGGTTCGATACCAGAACCTGCCGAATTTTTTCGGTCGCGCACATGTCACCTAGCGGCGCAGGCGGGCAGGACAAGAATGACGAAAACTGTCATTGAGGTCGACATTGAAGCATACAATTATTTTTAAGGGGACCAGAATCTACCCTGTGATATCTCGAGTAAGTCGGAGTTCGAGACAGATGTACGACACATCAAACCTTCCAATACATTTCATTATGCAAACTTTCTAGTTGAGCCTTGTCTGGGAAAGAAAAAGGTACCCGCCTACTACTGCAGCTTGGTAAAACGTGTCCCTCATTATCATGGTTGCGAATCTGCAGATTTTGCATCAGAAGACCTTACCCTATGACAACATTTTCCAGTGCCAAAGGATGCAAGTTGCAAAGTTTGCAGACTGAAATTGTTAGTTTAGTAATTTCAATAAATTATAGATAATTTCTATAGTATAATTAACTAAACACAATGCATTTGTCTTCAGAGCAGTGAGTAAAGCCTCGTCTTCTTAATAATATGAGGGACCTAACTATCGTGGCTTAAGGCAATGTTGGCTTCAGCAGCTGCAGCCTCATGCATCTTGAAGTGTATAATATCCTTTTTTGTTGGAGATAGCATCTCCAAGCTCGTGGAGTGGTTTTAATTCTTCAACTCCAATGAGAATCCGGACCACGTCTTCCACGAACAGCCCGGGTCCCCGACGGTAGCCACGCTTCATAATGCCTATCGAGGTCTGGGACCAAAACAACCTGATTCGTACTCAAGTGCTAGCAGGTCTCGGGGCATGATTTTCTAAAACTTTGTTTATTACTTATCCAACGGTGTCAGCAACATCTAACGACATTTCGCACTTTAAATCACAAGACTATCATTGCCATCTTTGTTATCAGTTTGAAAAACTGGTTATTGCTGTATTAGAGTACATTTCTGCTACATTTCTTGAAAATGTCAATGCTGTTTACATTTTTGGCATCTTATCCAACATATTTCTTGGTTAGTTCAAACAACAAAGTGTGTTCATGTCATCGCTCAGAAGCCAAAGCAAATCAGAAGTGGAGAAACAAATCTAATCAAGCTTTTTATGTAACAGGTGCTACAATTATGTACAATGTGATGTAAACACCAAGTGGTCACTGCATGATTGTCATAAACAAAATCAGAGTAAACTATGTCGTACAAGTTCGAAGTCAGAGTCTGGAACAGCTTGCTACGTCATGCTGCAGATGTGCCGAGTGGTTTTGGTGACAGTTTGCTGATAGCACAATTTCTATTATAGAAGGATAAATTGCTCGGTATGCTAAAGTCTCGCTCATTGCCACACTTGAAAGTGCTTGCATGCAGGGGCGGATGCAGGAATTTCCTGAGGGGGGGGGGGGGGGGTCAGGTGTTGGTCAGCGTACCATTTGTTTAGGATCCCCTCCCCATCTCCCTCGTTTCATGCCCTAAAGTTTACAAATGCAGAAATCAAGAGTGGGGTCAGGACATCCGGACCCCCCTCTAATTCCGCCCCTGCTTGCATGGGCTATAACTACCGAACAAAGCTGGACTTCAAGGGGTCTTAGAAGCTCCTCATAGTGGTGTGGAAGCATAGGCAATTGTCCCTGCTCGATTGGTTGGGAAATAACAGTAGCTGCAGTTTTGCGTATCTGGGGAAAAGTGCAAAGTTGAGGGGCTCGCCTTTCTCATGACCACCTCGAAGATAATTTTTAGTCTATCATCAGAATGTGGATTTTTAGGACACCTCTGACACGACGTCATTACAGGCATTTGTGAAGGCACTCAGAAGAAAAACCTTATGCAATCGAGCCAGGTTACAAATTGTAAGGAGGACTTTGTTCTTGTTCTGCTATGTGCAAGTAGTCTCGTCATTTGGCATGTGGAGGGTGGAGCAGTCTTGGCAATTCTAACTTCGGGCTCCTGAACTCAAGCTGCTGCTATGGGTTTGCTGCCGTCACTCCAGTAGACTTTGTTCGGAAATTACATGAAGGATGATGGCAATGACCCGTCACTGCCACTACGCGAAGGTGTTTGACAAGGTATCGCATCGCAAGGTACTGCATAAATTAAAGCAAATGTTTGGCAATGATCGTCTACTGAGGTGGATAGACTTGTACCTTACGAATTGTAAACAGTTTGTTTGTGGAGGCGATTCCGAATCAATAGAGTTACCTGTTCTTTCTGGAGTGCCCCAGGGCTCGGTACTCGGACCGTTGCTCTTTTTGGTTTTTATCAATGACCTAATGACTACGAGTTGATAAGCCCTGGATACAGTGCCGTTTTTTGCTGATGATTGCGTTGTATTTTCTACGAGATCTTGTGTATCTGACCAAAAATGCTTAGAATAGAGTATTCAGTGCCACTGACCCAAGTCACGCCACTCTTCCCTACGCAGCGGTTTCCCACGGATGATGGCTTGATTGGAACGCGCCTGACACAAATGTGGTATATTTACATTTATTGACATCTCAGGCGGTGCTATACTCCGTTTCACCTTATCTTGTACCGCAGACAAGGCTAGAAGCGCGAGCTCATAGCGTTGGGAGCTACTCTTAACGCACGAGAGCTTGTGCCGCCGAGATGTGCCCTAGCCCTTTCGGCCCTGATTTTTTTTTTTACAGTGCAGATATTTTTTTTCTTGCCTGAACTTTCTTAAATACATTGTTTAAAGGCCTTTGCAACAAAAAGATTCCTTTGGTACTCATTGTCATTCGAGATTGCGTCATGTCCTATATATAGGACGTCAGGGCTTGGAGGTTAACAAAATGTACAAACGCAAAGTCGAAAGGTGAACTTTATTTTGGCGAAAATTGCTCGGTCTGAGCACAATTGCTTGCCATCTTATATGGAAAGACAGAAAACAGTTCTTTACGGCGCATAAGAAGAAGGTTCACATTGCACTCTTGCGCTTTCCTGCACAGTTGCTTGCCAAGGTTGAAGCTATCGTGTGTGGAAAGCCAGAAAACAGTTCTTTCCACTGGACAAGCAGAGGTGAACGTTGCACTTTTGGCATTTTATCTTTGGCTTTCCTGTACACCCTTCCAGTTTGCATCGCTGCTGCTCTCTCTCTACGGAAGGCCAGTGTCCAATCTGGTCGTACCTTACGTCGTAGACTGGTCTCAGTGTGGTGGCGTTGGGCCTCTTGAGCGGTTGAAGCGGAGAGGTAGATGGTCGCCCGCGCTTCCGTGGCAAGTTCAGGGAACAAGCTTTTGCCAAGCTCTCAACTACAGCCAGGGTGAACTCTAGTAAGTCCATCTGCTCCTTCGTGCTGATGCCTCGGAGCTGGGCATGATGCCTGTACTCGAGCCAGGAGTTGGTCACACACAGATGGAAAAAGTGCACGATTACACGGAGCGTCCATTTTCTGGAACGAATCGAGGTCCGGTAGAGGGACACCAAAAAATCTGTCTTGTCTACCCCTCCCATGCTTTCGTTGTACTTCTTTACAACTGCAGGGCGTTTGACACTTATGTAGTCGCGGTCTGCTTTGCTCCACCTGCTCACAACATCTTCGTCGTCAACGCCAACACAATTCGACGCCAGGTTTACGGCTCGATTGTCCATCCACCTTGTGATTACGATTTTGCCATCACTGCTCACTAGGTAGTCAGACGACCCTCTTCCTTCCTTTTTCAGCTGCTTTTCTGTCTTCAAAGGGCACTTTTCCGTTCTGCTTTTTTGAATAGTACCAGCAGCATAAATTCTTTTCTCCAGAAGAACACGGAGTACCGGCAGGGAGGTAAAGTAGTTATCGAAAAACAACTTGTGCCCGATGCCATCAGGTATCCTTGCTGCTAAGTGCAAAACAAACGCACCTGTCACACCAAACGTTTGTTTGTTTTCAGAACTCAGTTCTGTTGTGGAGCCCTGATAAACGAGGAAATCATAAACGACTCCCGACGCGCCACACAACATGAATACCTTCACGCCCCAAGGGTTTGGTTTGCCTTTGACGTACTGCTTGACATCAAGCTTTCCTTTGAATGGAATTATTTGTTCATCCACGCAAAGGTGTTCCTCCAAGGGAAGCTGACGGCACCTTTCTTGGAACGAATTCAGAAGTGGCCTCACTTTCCAGAGACGGTCATTGCCGTTGTGGTCGCCATTCACATCGACAATATGAAGGCAATTTCTGAGCTTCTCAAAGCGGTTTCTTGACATGCTCACAGAGGACAAAAGTTCGGTCTTGAATGAAGGCTTCCAATACAAGCGCAACCGAGGATAGCGTATCACACCCATTGCCAAGTGAAGTGCAATGAGCCTTCTGATTTCTTCTTCATCTGTCAGCACTGATTTTCCATCATGGCAAATTGAGTACATGTTTGTCTTATCGGCTAGCTCAGTGAACACGCTTTTGGGCACATACCTCGAGAAGTACTCATATGGCGTGAGAGGAGGTCCAAGATAGCCATCGTTCTCGTCAGAAACTGGCTGAAATTGAGTACATGGCTTTTCAAAAACTTTCCTGCACCACGGCTTGGGGTCTCGGGCTCTCGTTTCATGCTGGTCATCCTCATCAGAAGAGTCGGACAGTTCCTGCGGGTTGGCCCAGTCGTCATCCGCCACATCGACAACTGCGCTGGCTTCATCTGTCTCGTCTTCTTCATCATCAGCGTCGGATATGTCGCCATTTCCCAGCGCGGCAAACATTATATCAGGATCTTCGAGACGCGGCCTTCTTGGGCGTAGTGATCTTCTGGCCGAGTAGAATACTCCAGGAGGTATTGTCCCACCTGAGGAAAAAATAATTTGGGCAAAAATAAAAATTACGGCTCCTATAAAAGAAAACAACAAGCACACAGTTGCAAAACCTCCCACAGAACTCTGTTACCCGTTGAGCCCTGGCGTCCTATTTATAGGACACATACAACGTGACAAGCCGCGGACATACTATTCACTCCAGAAGAACCCTTGTGCTACCACTACAGCCTTGAATATATTAGGAACAATGCACGAAATTCTCATCGTTAACACTCGAGCAGCTATTGAGTAAAAAAATAACAAACATGCGCTCACCTTCGTTGCCGCCGTTTTCACCATCCGCCATTTTGTTTGTTTACTACTGGAGCTTCGAGGAGGAGAAGGAAGAAGCAAATGATGTCCATGCCATTGGGGATGTTTTCGCCACAGGCTCAGTTCCTGTTTCGGTTTCTAGGCTGTTTAGATTTCATTTAATACTTAGCTTTCTTCATGTCCTTTTTATAGGACAACCAGGGCCGAAAGGACTAGAGCAAGGAGCCTGCGCTTGTAGCCTTTCCTGCGGTACAACATAAGGTGAAACAGAGTATAGCTTAGTGCTGGTTCGATGGCGGTCGGTTTCCATGCGCGCGAGAGGCCGGGCGCACTCATGCACGCGAATGTGACCATCGTCAAATCGTTTTCTTTTATCCAATATACCGCAACTCCAAGTTAGTTTCTCCGTTAACTCTAGTGGAAAAATTTACATCATCAGTTTCCTCGCTAAATTTGGCGGGAAATTGGCGTCACGTGACCTGTAGACCGTTTCACTGAAAGAGGTCGAGGGAAGATAGAGAAAGGGCTACTGGCTCGGGTTCCTCTCGCTGAACTGTGCGAAAAGAGAAGAATCCTCGGATGTGCACCTTGGATGTTTGCTATGCCCGACGGTCGCTTGCTTGGCCCACAGTTGTGTCTCCGTTTCTCCTCCACTTGATTTATTTAACCCTTGGGGGTATGGCGGTTTCAAAATGATACCACCAAAAAAAGAAACGTAGTCTAAAAGTGCAAGGGACAATAGGTATCAATCTGAAACCACCGCGCTTTGCAGATTAACATCGCCCTCTCTCGGCTGAAAATAAACATATTTCAGTTATTTTGCAAATGGTGCACTTAGTTAGCTGTAGGTATGCTGTGAAGCATGCGCTTTCAACACGTTATAATCAGCACTTTGCAGTTATAAGACATGCACCCTAAATAAAAAAATAAAAAAAACGTCTGTGCACATACTTCTAAGAGCTCTGAAGAGGAAGTAAACAGTTTCATTAATAGCAATCTTCCGTTCAAAAGCTCTCGATAGGAAAAATATGGAGGTGGTACAATTATTGAAACCACTGTACCGCGCCCGTAAACTTCCCAATCCGAAATAGCTGAAAAGAGTGTTTATAATCACATGGAATCGGATGCCTCACCTGTATTTCTTGCACATAACGTAAACCTGCATTTTCGTAACAAAATGTTATGACCGTCAGAGCTTTTATAGTTGTGTCTATATGATGAAAATGAAATCAAGAGTTTTCTTTTGTTACACAAAGAAATTCTGACATCTTAATTAAAACATATCCTCTGACAAGGTGATCTGGGCGATCAAGCAGTGATGACAAAAATACACAGAAGTAGGCGCTGCGCATATCTCAAAATGGGATAGCTCTGAAAACTTCGACTTAAATTTACCTTTGCGTGATCAACAACAGTTCCACCTGTTTTAGATCTCTAAATACACTTTTGCGGTCAGACCACGCCATATAAGGCATTTCTAAATTATTTCATAACAAAAGTTAATATATTGAGTCTGAACTTTGACCTTTTGCCACTAGCTTTCATCCAGTGTAGTACAGTGGTTTCACAATTGTATCACCCGATTTAAATATCAAAACGTTCACCAATTGACTGAAAACGTGTAAAGCTCTTTTTTTTAGATTTTTAACGCCATGCACAAAGTTTTAAGTTGAAATGTTATTATAAAATTAACACGTGCTTCAAAGAGTTGAAGTTGCTGGATTCGATGACAATCCCCACCCGGTCACCAGGGTACCATTGCTTGGTCGTAGGTTGCACGAACAACCAGCGAGAACGTAAAATAATGTCGAGAAACCTGGGTACCGCGCATAGATTCCGGCAAGGCGCGTGCGGCTGCAATGTTCTCAAGGTTCATTGCTTTCCACATGACCACAACCTCCGACGGCAGTGCATGGGCTGCTTCAAGCAACAGAAAAGACTTTATCCCTTTGCCGAATTCTCGAGTGTGCTAGCAACATTTCGTGACTGAAACACGCTCAGAGTCCGATGCTGTACCGTCGTTAAACATGGGTTATGATAGTTTTTTCATTCATTCATTTATTGATACTGTCAGCCCATTGGGCTATTACAGGAGTGGGTATACAAAAATAAAAGATGAAAGTAACCACTATACAAAGAGTAATTAAACAACACAGTGGATTGCACAAGACCGCTTCACACACTTAAAAGCACACAAGAAAAAGTTACAAAACTGAAAGCAGCACAGGTATTAACATTTCACAAGAAAGCAGAAACTTGGTCCGTATTTGTACAATTACGGCTTTTCACGACTGTCACATTCGACAATATATATGTATACTTTCTAAAAAGGCATTAAGGGATGTTGACGAGACAGCAGAATCGGGCAGCATATTCCACTCTTTGATGGTTCTAGGGAAAAAAACTGAATTTAAAACAATCATTTCGTACAGATGGATTACGAATGAACATGCTATGGCGATGCCTTGAGGATTCGTTAGTGCTGATTTCGAAGTAATCCGATTTGTTGATCTTTATAAAGTTATGTATAATTTGGAAAAGGAATTTCAATCTTTCGTACTTGGTCCTCGATTCCAAAGTTGGGAGATTTGCGAGTTCACATAGTTTTGTAGGAGAAAATGCGTGGCCGAATTTGTTAAAGATGAACCTGGAAGCAAGTCGCTGAATTTTTTCCAATTTATGGCAATTTGTTACAGTATGTGGATCCCACACAATTTTCGCGTACTCAATAATCGGTCTTACCAGGGCTGTATAAGTCAGGCTTCTTATTTCCGGAGTTGCACTCGTAAGGTTTCGCCTGAGGCACCATAGTGCTTTGTTGGCCTTAAGACAGACTTTATCAATGTGGGTATTCCAACGTAGGTCAGGTGTAAATACTAAACCTAGGTACTTATGCTCTTTTACTCTTTTAAGTCCGACGCCGTCAATGTGATAGTTGTATGCTAAAATATTTTTTTTCTAGATACTGACATGAAGACTGATTTTTCAAGATTTAACACCATCTGCCAATTATCACACCAGTGTTGAATTTTTTGTAGATTACGACTTAGTTCGTCCTGGTCATCTGGAGTTTCTATCTTATGGTATATCACACAGTCATCTGCAAATAGTCTGATTGGAACGGTTATGTCTTTATGCAGATCATTTATGAATATTAAAAACAAAAGGGGACCCAAAACACTCCCCTGGGGAACCCCTGAAGATACCGGTGAAAGGCTAGACTTATGTCCCTTAACTTCTACAAACTGTTCTCTAGAAGAAAGATACGATGAAAACCACTGTGTGACGGCTGGATTTTTAAAAATGACGTCAATTTTCAGTAATAGCTTAGAGTGCGACACTTTGTCAAACGCTTTCGCGAAGTCCAAAAACACTACGTCAGTTTGACCGCGACAATTAATTGTATAAGAAAGGTCATGTACAGTTTCGATAAGTTGGGTTGTGGTGGAAAGTCCTTTCCGAAAGCCATGCTGGGATCGGAACAATAATTCATAATCTTCGAGATAATCCATTAAATGTTTAGATACGATATGTTCATAGCAGCTTCGAACATGTACTAACAAGCGAAATGGGCCGATAGGTGCTTACGTCAGACACACTGCCACCTTTGTGGATAGGAACCACTTTCGCGCGTTTCCAAGCACTAGGAAAAGAACAATTATTGATGGATGACTGGAAAATCATGGATAGATATTTGGAGACCCAAACTGCGTACCTTTTCAAAAACTCATTTGGAATTCCGTCGGGCCCGGGGCTCTTTTTTGTATTGATATTAAGTAAAAGGTTCAAAACTCCTTCCTCGTTTATTTCTATATCTTTAATAGGAGGGCTATCTGAAAAGTCAACAAATCTAGGCAAGTTTCCATCGTCCTCAATAAACACAGACGAAAAGAAAGTGTTAAATTGTTCCGTGCGCTCTTGATCATTGGTTTCATCGCTAGTGCGACGCGATTTGACTGAGGGATTAACGTACCGCCAAAACTTGTGTGGTGCCTCCCTGAGAAATCTTTTAAGTGTTACATTGTAAAATTTCTCTTTAGATTTCTTTACTAGCCGTTTTAATTCCTGACTCATGCGGTGAATGCATGATTTATCTTCGATATTCGAACCATGTGAACGCGCTCGCTTCCGTTTGAGTTTTCTTTTTGCATGTATTATTTCCCTATTAATCCAGGGGTTTTGGTTCCTAATCTTTTTATTATACTTTGGAATAAACCGCTCAAGGCATTGCTTAGTCATGTTCGTAAAGAAGTTCCATAGCGTGTCAGTACTGGCATTGGATTGGAAAAGAAACGTAAAGTCATCCAATGACTCTTCAAGATAATCGAGCACGCTGACATCATCGGCAGCCCCGAAATTTAGAACCGTCTTTTGCGAGTATCTATGCGTGATATTTGGGGTCATTTCAAAAGACGCAAGTACCATTTTATGATCCGAAGGGCCCTCGATAGTTTCACAGCCGGAAAGAAACGATTTCATGCGTGCCGATATAAAAACTAGGTCCAAAATTGATGACCTTGTTGAAGTCACTCTTGTGTGATCAGTTACAACCTGGGTTAGATTGTAGCAAAACGCAAGCTCTATTAATTGGTCACAGCTAGCTACTTCCGTCGATCCAGGAGAAAGTGATAACCAATCTACCCCGGGTAAGTTAAAATCCCCCAAAAGTAATATGTTGTCCTCGTGACGTAGATTCAAGTCCATATAAGTTTGAAGCTTTATCATCACATCAGCTGGCGAATTCGGAGGCCTATACATTCCACCAATAAAGACAGTACTATTATTGAGCTTAGTTTTAATCCACAATGCTTCAACGTCACGTACTTCATCAAGAGCAGAAAACTGAATGTTATTTTGAATCATGATAGCAACTCCACCGCCTCTTCCTTCTCTATCCTTTCTTACTATTGTGTAGTTCGGGGGAGTTACTTCAGAGTCGAGGACATCTTTATGCAGCCACGTTTCTGTAATTACGATGATATCAGGTTCATGTTCCAGGATTATGCTTTCAATTACATCGACTTTATTCAAAATACTTCTGGCATTCATGTTCATGATCTTGAAGCACACAGGTTCTTTGAATTTTAGTCACTTATTTTCATCTCCCGGGGTGGTTTCTATGCGAGTCTCGAGGGGACCCTCATGGCACTTAAACCTCTCATTAGTGGCTTCGTTCCAGGCATAAAGGGCATTGTCCACTCTTAGCTTATCGAATACTAATTTTACTTTGGAACCCCTTCCTCTCTCTTCTGCCGTAGAATTCCACAGGTTTTTGCGGATCTCAACAACCCTTTTAGAGAAATCTTCACTGATGCTGATTGGGGTACCTTTGAGCTTGAAGCAGTTCTTCAAAATAGCCAGTTTATCTCGGAAGTCTGAAACCTTGAGCATAATCGGACGGTCTCTACCTGAAACCTTTTTTCCAAGCCTATGTATACGCTCAATAGAGTTTAGTTTATTATTTAGAATCTTATCAAAAACGTCATCATTCACCCTCTTTAGTAATATTTCTTCGGTTTCTTTGCTTACTTCTTTAATACCTCTAACAATAAGATTGTTTCGTCGGGAACGATTTTCTAACTCATCAATTTGCCTGGCGAGTGTTTCTATTTCGGCGTCGCAACCGCTGACAGAGTGTTCGAGCTTTTCAAGTCTAGTCTCAGTTTCATCAACCCTTTGTAGCTTTTTTTCTATTGTCAGTAGTCTGTTCTGCATTTGGAGCATCGTTGCTTCGGACGATGCCTGTTTTGTTTGTATTTCTGAAATCTTAGACAGGATTTCTTTTTGAGTCTGAATCATTTCATTGAACATTTCTTGCGTAATCGGTCCGGGGTTTTCCTCAACATCTCCGGATAGCTTTAGTAAAAGCACTGCTGTTGAAAAACACTCACGTACACAATCAAGGACTACATGTGGACACGGCAACACTAACAAGCAAAGGTGATCACTATGAAAACCAAACTTTCGAGCACCAACCTGCACAAAAAGTGGCACGCTTGGTGACATTGTCACGGCGGTGTTGCCGTGTCCACTAAGGTAAGTATAACTGATCTTACTCGAGATAAGCTCTTTCAGTTTGCAAAGTTACTCTTGGTATTCCTTGCAGGTCGCGCTCGCTGCCACGACGTTTGTAAAAAACAAACTACGTGCCGCCACTAAGGATGAACATGATTTGCAATTCATAAAGGGCTGTTTAGTCGCTGAAGGCTCGTTCCCGTTACCGGGCCTAGGTTTCCTTGTCGGTTTCCTTAAATTGCGATCTCTTGCACAATAGCAGATAATTATTTTAACCGTCACAACGCGACTACATGCTTGTTATTTTACAGATGAGTGTGCAACGTGAGTGGCAACAGACGTCAACTTCGAATTCCGCGAAGTGCTGAACTGCTGATAGATCCACGCTTGCAATGGGCCTATTTCCACGTTGTTGTACACAGTTTTCGACAAAAAACGCACCCGTCGACTTGGGATCTTGAATTAAATTTTTTACGCGCATAAACATCGGTGCATAGCAGGCCGAAGCTGTCTAGATCATTTCCGCGATGCTCTTATTTTGCGCGTGTTCTTTTTCTTGTTGTGGTGGACCCGGAAAGACAAAAGCTTCCTCTGAATGGTGCACCTATAGGTGCACCGTTCGAAGGAAGTTCACGCTACTTTTATTGTGCGGAGGTGTTGAATTAAGCCTAGGTCCGTTTCTGCAGAATATTTTGGACGCCAAAAAGGAAATTAAGGTTCAACTAAATACATCGAAATCAATTAAGTTAGCAGAAAGTATCACTCTAGATGACCTAAAGACACGACTTTCATCCTTAGAAATTCAGGTGGCAGCTCTGACAAATTTAGGAGCAATCATGACAGAGTGCGAAAAGAGCTGCATAAGCCAAAGAATGTTGATGACCTTAGGGAATCGCAGCAGAAGGTGTAATATTTTATTTTAGGGTGTAAAGGACGTTAATACTCGCGAATCATGGTCGGTATCAAAATCACTTGTTCAGGACCTATGAGAAACGAGGCTTGGCGTAGCACCGACAACAAGTGAGATGCTCATTACGATAGGAAAATTCCGGCCAGAAAGAAATCGACCCCTGATTGAAAGCTTTGCGTCATTTAAAAAGAAACAGACCGTCCTAGAGAACGCCAAGAAATTGAAAGGGTCCGGTATGTACCAGTATATCTGAAGATTTCTCAGGAGCGATACGTAAAAAAGAGGGTGTTCGTGGGATTTGGCCAGAAGTCGTATAGGAATGGCGATGCGCGGGTTAACCTGAGAAATGACGCTCTTTATCTTAATGGCGTAAAGTATATTTATGATGACGACATCACCCATGTAATGCAATTCAAGTGACAATGCCATGACTCGCCCACCACCATCACCTTTCTTGTAACGCTGTGGCTAGCGTTACGTCCGGACGAAGCACTGAAACGCGTATACCTAACCCTTCCCCCACCTCCTCTCTTCCCCGTTGACCTAGGGAAGGCAGAGATTTCGACGTAAGCTAGGTTACGTCGGACGTATGCTAGAGCACTTCGTTCTTGTAATTCATTGTCAGCAGCACTAAAAATAAGACTGATACTTTTTCTAGCCTCATAGATACGGTGAAACCATGGGTTGTTATCGGCACGCAATCATGGTTAGCTGAAGAGGTCTATATCGTGAAAACTGTCCTGCAATCGCTTTATACACTACAGGAAAAATAGAAATAGTCATGGCGGAGGTGTGTCTATCCTCCTAGACCAGCGCATTTCTTCGAGAAAAGTTGAAGTTGATGAGGGGTTTGTGCGAAGCGGTATGGTGCCAGTTGAAACTTCAGAATGGTAAAACCCTGTCGGTATGTTGTTGTTACCGCCCGACCGCAAGTTCTGTGATGTATTATAGAAATTTACAGTGCTGGCCGAAACAAATGAATGTTATAGTATGACTATAGGAAGGCGATTTCACTTACCCCGCCCCCCCGAAATCCAGCCGACTCTATATTATACACATGCATTTTGACCCCCCTCGCTCTCTCCGCATCCCAAGTCATGGACAACCCAGCCACCTCAGCCCTCCCGAAAACAATTTCTGGCTACGTCACTGCAACCCGTGGACTAACTGCAGTAATAGCAAATTTTGTGAATTTGTGCGCGCTGATTCAAGCTGTGTTACAAGATAGAACGCACTAGAGGGCGCCATGTTCTTGACCTTTTCATTACAAATGAGCCAGATCCGGTAATGTCTACTTAGGTAATGTCGTTTTCGGGAAATGAAACTAATCGAAACAAATCTGTGTTTATCCAGTATCACCAACAAAAGTGCCCCGTGTGTTTGATTACTTTATTGGCAATACAATCATTTCTCAAACGACAGTTTTAAGTACCTTGGCGTTATGATTACTAACAACCTCTCTTGGTCCTTACACATTGAACGATTCTGTGCATGGGCACGTCGTAAACTAGGCCTATTGAGACAGAAGCCTAAATACGTGCCCTCTCATGTCAAACTTCTGGCCTATAACACTAATAAGGTCTTGGATGGAGTACGCTTGAGCTGTATGGGATCATATTACGAAGACACTAACAGGCTTGAGCGGGTCCAGAGACTAGCAGTTGGTTCTATATGTAACCCTTATCGCCGGCATGACTCTTTACCGAAATAAATGAACTAACAACATCATTCCTCTACAATCCGCAAGGAAACAAACTAGATTAAAATTCATTTTTTAGCTTTGGTATCACACACGTCGCCTTGAATGTTCATCCTGCATTCAGCCACCATCTACTAGAAAGACTAGACATTACCATACCAAAAATAACTCCCATATTCGCTCGCACAAATGCTTTTAAATACTCTTTTCCCCCAGAGGTGTAACAAACTGAATTCCTTGCCTACCATATTTTACTTCGGACAATGTTCTACGATCAACTGAACAGCTTTTTGAAGTATAATTTTCGTTTATATGTTTATATGTTTTTAGTGAACCCTCCTTTCCCTCTGATGTGTAGATTACTGGGTATCGGTGAAGAAAAGAGCATCCACTCCTGCTGGGCCGGATCACTGGCCCACGGTATGTTGAAAATAAATAAATAAAAAGTAATAAATAAGTAATGCCGTTAATTAGTGATCACAGTGCTGTCCTTTGTGAAATGAATTAAGGGCATGTAAAAATGTGTCGTGAAAATCGACGTATATTTAATTACCAAAATACTAACATTCCTGATATCAATGTTGCACTGGATGCGTATTTCGTTCTTTCTGAAACATTTGCGGAATCCTATCCCTTTACTGAACTCTGGGTGCTGCTTTTTTAAAGAAAGGTTTTGGAATTGCAAGATCGTTTTGTCCCTTGTAGATTTTGACCAAAATATGTGATAATTAAAAGTAAGCCATGGTTTAATTACGAAGCAACTACTAAAGTTGATACTGCGATTATCCTTTTGGCATAGCAATAGTGTTCATAGAAAGAGGTGTTCAAACATCCCTCGTTTACTTCGCCACGCTCTGCTACCGTTTTGGTTTACGCTTCCGTAGAACGTTCTTTGGATCCCTTCAGTACAGCTGCTAGGGCTTACAGAATCTATTCAGGGACATCTTCTGTTCAACGGTGACTCATCAGAACACGCACCTTGCAGCAGGTCATGCTGCTGAAGGTGCAGATAGACGCACCTTCAGCAGCCGATAATTAGTTCGCATTAGTAGAGATGGCCGATTATTAGTTCGCACTAGTGGAGAACAGGAGCGCAATTAAGAAAATCGTAATCGAGAACATATCTGTTGCATAAATGCGAACAGTGGCCTCAATCAAGGCAACCGGCTGTTACGTACTGCCAGCACAATATTATAGAGGTGCCCCAAGTACGTAGTAGTGCGTACAAAGGGAGAATGCTGATTTCCAGCTAGAGGAGCCATTTCGAAGCACCCGAGCATCTGCGATATTTTCAGGAGTACCGTCCGTCGTAGTGCATTAACAAATGCACGAGGCCGCATCGCTCGCCTCGTTTTATCACCCAACAATTAAGCCTCGCATATATGCATATAGTACTCGCTGCGCCCCTTCAACGTAAGATTCCCAGCGCGCGCTCATTTAGTAGCGTTCAACCGTTCAATGCAATACGGGAAAAACCAACCTTGTGCCGTATCTTGACGAGCATGGTCGCGGGGTCACCAACGTTGATGTGGCCCGAGACCGGCTTGAGGAACGGCATATTGCCCTGCAGGATGTCCATCCAGCTGTCCACGTCCGACAGCTCAGCCCAGGATGGCTTCGGCTGTGAGGAGATCAGAGTAACGTCACCTTCCATAAGACTATCGTGCCGAGCTAATCTGCTACAAGTATTAGTGCATCAGAGACTGCAAAGACCTCGCACGTTAATGGGTATGGTTGGCCGTTATCAGAGTCAGAGTGCTCTGCCAGTTGACTGTGGTTGGTATGGAAAGCCTTTTCTGCGAAGAGGGGAAACAGATCTGCAAACCTATGCAGATATTTTTCTTGGGTTTCTCGGTTCAATAAACCCTTTTCACAAGTCCATCAAGCAACACTGGCGGTCGCCATTGCTTGGACTTGAAGCCTGTGATTGGATCCGAGTGCTCTCCGAAAGCTGACGTCAGCGCTCGTATCGCAATGCATGCTCAGAGTACGTGATCAAGCAATGGCGGACAGTCGGTTTGCCTGGACTTTTTGAAAAGGGTCTTTTAGTAGAAAACACCAAGTCCCACGGCTTATGGAACACCGTTGCTCAATCTGTCCTGCGCTGGCCTCCGCTAAGTGATGTAGAAAATCCATCACTACGACCTTGAAATCTATGAGGCCTTGAGAAAATTCTCCTGAACATAGTTACAGTTGCTGCGCACACAAAGAAGAGGGACAGATAATAGGAACACGCATACGACAGACAAGCGCAAGCGTTCGTCTTCTCTGTCCCTATTACGAGTTCTTCGCCTACGTCATCTACGTCGTCTGTCTACGTCGTCTACATGTTCCTCTTCTCTGTCCCTGTCCTTTTAGTGTGCAACTATGTTTTAATCTATACCAACTCACCCAACTGTCTGCATTACTACAGGTGAAATTTTCCTGCTTCCGGATAGGAAGCATTTTCGGGAGAAGGCAGGGAAAAAGCGAGCGAGACACTGGAGAAAGCGGTTTCTGCGTCGTTGCAGGTTGATTATTTATTTCTTTGGGTACCAACAGCGCCATGAGGCATTACCAAACATGTACGTAACGCGTTACTAGTAACGAGTTACTTCTACTTAGTTACATTTTTCGGCAACGAGTAACGTATTTAGTTACTTTTGTTTTAGAAAGGAAATGAGTAACGTAACTTGTTACTTTTAAGGCCAATTAACGAATAACAGTATTTCGTTACTTTTGAGGAGTAACGTCTAAAACACCCTTTAAACAGCCTTGTTTTAATTCTCACCTGGGTATGCGTCTATTGCGACAAAGGTAGATGGGCAACCCGAATAACAACTAAACAGAATGACGGTATAGAAACATTTTTCTCTGAACACATCAGTCGAACTCTACAGCTGGAAATGCCCTTCACCCAGAGAACACAATAAGGTTCGTCGGTTGAACCTTGAAGAATCGTGTACACACCGAACTGTAAACCCGGAGGTTGCCAACACAGGAAGGCACAGAACCCATTGTCAACTTGGATCTTTAGAAGCAGAGAGAGCAAAAGAGAGAGTGGAATCCCATATTCACCAGCTCTTCCTGAAGCACAACAGTGCCGTTCCTTCGAGAGCGTCAGTAGAACCATAGCCTCCTCTATACTCACAAAGCCTGGCAGTTCGACGACGGAGCCATACAGTGCTCGGTCGCAGATTTGGAGCGCGAGGATCTGGTA
The DNA here is from genome assembly GCA_037355805.1 of Ixodes ricinus. NCBI lineage: Eukaryota > Metazoa > Arthropoda > Arachnida > Ixodida > Ixodidae > Ixodes > Ixodes ricinus. Next base: position 63,319 of record JAZHYW010019177.1, on the reverse strand, counting down.
GCACAGAGCATCAAAGAGTCATTTCTCGGGGAACCTGGACGTGAGTGCACAGCTTTTGCAGCGGCGAGGACTTGAAACACATTTGTTCGCCCTGGAGAAGTGTGTTTTGGCGTCTGGCCGCAGCGGGGCGCCAGTCACGTGGCTCTCCTCTCATCCGTTGACTGACGCTCCACCTCGACCACGCTCGCACCTCCGCTCCACCGATCTGCCAGGCTTTGTCAGTATATTGGAAGCTATGGTAGAACGTCTATCTATATAGTGTCGTCGGAGATGTATTCTCAAGGAAACGGGAAACATATCTCACGAAAACTTCGAGAGGCAGCTACAGCGCTTTAAGTGCAACGACTACTGAAAAGAAAAAATAAACCCCAAAACAGAAGCAGTTATGTATATGGTCGTCAAACTATCGAGAAAAGTGACTCGCTATATTTAAGGTAAAGTTACGTCTTTTTTTTTTTGACAATCGGTAACAAGTAACGTACGTGTTAGTTACTTTTTAAGCGAGTAACGTGTAAGGATATTTTGCTACTTTTTGGGGTAACGTATACATGTCTGGGCATTACAGTAGGTGTAAGACACTTGAGACTGAGGTAGGAATAGTTATACAAGCTATAAATACGAAAGTGACAGTAGCGTACAACATTTTTAAATATACAAAACTTACCAGGCTGTTTAGTGGTCTGGCTGGTGCTGGCAATTTGTTTATGGCCACCTAGCCTTAAAATAAGGTTCTTTTATGCATTAAATCACACCTCCTGGGCATCTTAAGAACAGATATCATAAAATTATGCATTATCTGCAGAGAAAGAAACATTTAAACGTGACGGCTTCACACCCTTATCACCGGTAGCAGCCCCACTGGGCAACACTAAGCAAGAGAAGCGCGTTACGTAACATAATTGTATCCTAGGTACGCGCCATGAACGTCATCGTATGTTATTGCGCTTGTTTGTTCTTATATCTTTTACGTATTCTGTCGGGTCATACAGATGCATGATGGGTTGCAATTGAATTCTCAATGTGCTTAGGGATACACGAAGAAAGGCAGGTAGGCGATATTTTACGATTTTCAAGACGAAACTTTTTTTTTCGAATATTAGTGAATAACTTTCTCAGCGATATTACTTGACTTAATTTTCTGCTGCCACTTCAAAGCGCAATGCTCTGTTTCTTTATAACTATCGCATGTATGCGTTTTATAGTGAATGGGAATAAAGCCGTGTTAAGTGTACGAATACCAAGAAAAGTAAAAAGAGAGTAAAATTCCGGCGGGTGTTGTACGGCGTTATTCTGATTTAGCAGTGCAAATTCAAACAGTTTGCACTCTTCAAAAAAAAAAAAAAAGGAGTGTAGTTTTGCATTTTTCGTCAAGAGAATGCACCCCGAAACTTCAGTTCGACCTATAGCGCACTGACGTCAAACACACGACGGCCCCAACGTTTACGACGGGCTTGATAACGGTGATATAAAAACTTATTAAACAGCTAAAGTACATGTCAGAGACTACAAAAAGAAGAATGAGGTTTTGCAGTAGAGCCAAAAAAACTCCGATTACATTTTTGTTTAGACAGTAACACGTACATTAGCTATTTTAATAAGTTGTACAACTCGGCTATCAAGCCGCTCATGAAAGTTGGTACCGTCGGTTCGACGTCAGTGCGCTGTACGCCGGAACTGAAGTTTTGGGAGTGATGTTATATAGGGCAAAGGGTGCAAGTACAACACCTCCTACTTATGAGTGTGTGCCTGAAACCCTGACTCTAGAGGGTCAGCCTACTTTGCTCAAACTACGTCTACTCTGAATTATAGAAAATAGCATGGCCTTAAATAAAGACGTTTTTTCAACTCAACTCGCGCATCAAGGAACGGTTAGGCCTTTGCCATGGTTCGGCACCGTTTGACGAAGATTTTAATAGGTGCTGTTTCGTCCAGAAACAAATTTGTTTACAGAATGGAAGCAATTTTTATTTTTATCATTCCGATTCTGACGCGGAATCTGGGTTTTCATACTGGGAGGTTGAGAGCGCAGCTATTGGGCTTGGTCTCGCTTGGCAATGACAATGGCACGCAAGTCAATGACTGGATCTCTAAAATTTTGCTATTGAAGTAATTGAGAAAATGTAACCACGACTTGACTCATCACGATAGTACTACGAGCCCCTGACTTACCGTCCGTATCCGTGGTACTCCTTGGGCAACACCTGACGTTTATATACATGCACACGTTCGCTCAATCACGTGAATGAACATTAAAAAAATAAAAAATAGGCGGTATTCACACAAAACAAAAACAAATGTAAAACAAGAAACTGACCGGTGAGAAGAAAAACACACACGCACGCACGCACATACACACACACACACACACACACACACACACACACACACACACACACACGCACACGCACACCCGGAATGGAAAATAGAAACGAGCATACGTAAGTTTAAGAACGCACACCGTGACCACAACTTTTAAACCGCGGAAAAGAGGGTGTAATCTGAATGCTATCAATTGGAAGTATTCATGTATTTCGGTTGACCTTAGAAGATCAGCCGGGAAAATCCAGCTTGCAACTTGATGGCGACTTTTAAGATTTGACATATTATATGTGTTGGAAAAATGGGAACCACTTGTTTTTAATTTATTCGTAATAGTCTGGGAGGAAGCCCATTTTGAATATATCTACTTAACTCTAATTTAAAAAAAAAGAATCTGGGGCAGTATTTTTATTATTAAGGAACATTAATGAAGGTAACGAAAGCCAACAATGCCATTGGCAGGTATACCAAAATAAAGCCCACCGGGCGATGCAGATTTATACAAACCTAAAATAGTACTTATATATCTGGGTCGCACGTGACGCCATCGCATTGTGCTGGTAGTCACTCATTCTGGCCGAGCAAAAAAAGAATCCGCTGGTGCGTGCTGGAGAAGGTACACGCTCGGCAGCAAGGCCACCACTGCGGCAGTGGATATGACCTACATCATTGCAAGGTATGCTTGTTTAATGGCGCCAAATTTAGTCCGTTCATTGTTTCTGGGGTGAAACATATATAGGATGTTTATACACTCTTTGCTCTAAACGCAATTAAGTTGCTGTCCCTAGGGAGTTTAGGTAGATCATTCTGATAACTCCGATAAGGATGCCCGATACTCCACCAACGCCCTCGCGCGTGCATTATATCGTTATCGGATTTACTTATCAGACGAATCGATACGATCTTCCAACAACTCCCTAGTAAGGAGCTTCAGTGGATTTTCCCGGTAACTCCGACAACGATAACCGATATTCCACCGGCGGCTTTGCGCGTGCATCGTTTCGTTATCAGGTATTCTTATCGCAGTTATCGGAACGAAATACTAAACAAACTCTCCCATGTCGGGAGGTGCCGCCGGCCACAGTGTCGGAGTTTACCGTCGTAGCGGCGACTTGGGTAGAGGTGGTTTCGCTGGGCGGCCTGACTTTGGGCGGAAAGCGTCTCCGGGAGGAAGGCGCCTTGTTGCCCATGCTGCTGCTGACCAGGATGTCGCGGTTCTGCGGATGCGCCGGTGGGGAGCAGTTGACGTGCAGCACCGTGTCCATGCCCTGCTGGACGTGGCGGTCGAACTGCACGTACAGCTGCGTCTCGTACAGCAGACGGCCGTCCTGCGCACAATTTGCGCCGCAGAAATGGTCACCAGCTCAGCCGTCTTTCGATGCGTGAATTTGTTTGCTATAGACGTTATCGAGAGAGGCTCTTGAGAGATTTTGTTTCGGACGACGCGGGTGCCGTCTGGCGTGTTTCCGTCATGTTGGGAGATTTACCAGTCGCCCCAGCAACCGAGTGCTGCCCGTGACATCAATTTTGATTACATTTTTTGAACTCCCAATATTTTGTATTCGCCTTTGGCTGGTCTTTTGTAGCAGCTAACGTTCGTTTGATCGTGTTGAACATGGTTGCAGCCGCAGTCAATGCCTACACTTATAGAAATAGGGGTGTATAGGGGTACAGCCCTTGTCCCATATGTATCTCCCCTAAGCTACATTTTGTCGTTCTGTCCACTGACGTTGAGCTGGCGATACCAACTTTTACGAGCGGCTTGATAACTGTTGAATATAACGTACTAAATAGCTAAGGTGCGTATAAATTGTCTAGAAAAAAAAATCAGGTTTTGCAGCAGGGCAAAAAACTTTGATTGTCTTACTGTAGCCATTAATACATACATTAGCTATTTTAATAGGTTGTATAGGTCGACTATCAAGCCGCTAGTGAAAAGTTGGTATCGTCGGTTCGACGTCTTGGGACTGAACGTCGAATTGTTGTTTTGGGGTGTTACGTATGGGACAAGGGTGCACCCCTATACACCCCCTATTTCTAAGAGTCTATATATTTTTAATAAGCCTCATTTTTTATCGCGAGTCAAGAAGCACTCACGTCTGCTCTTGCTCATACTGCGAAACTGAACTCTCACCAGCATTACATCAGCACCGTGTCACAGACTTGCCACCGGCTGAGACATTTACGTCGTGCCTCATAGCTAGGGCTGCTGCCGTTTGCGACTTCGGCCCCTCCTCTGTGCAGTGCGTACAAGCTCCTACGACAAGTGCGGGAACTCTCAACAGAAATGGCAGTAGGTGTCGCGACAAAAACTGCTCCGTCACCGGCAGCCGTTTTCAAATTGCGCTCAAACGCGGCATGGGCCGCGTTGTAGTTCTCCTGCATAGCAGTAAGCGGAGAGGCCGCGTTTGATAAGGAAAAGTATTTTTTTTAAATAAAAAATCAGATTTGTAAGATCGAATAGATATTAAAACCAGCAATATGCCCTCCCGCGACGATGTCGACATTAAACTATGATTTTACCGCGAGTACAAATCTCGCTACACATTCTTCTACTGCAATGATCGAAGCAGATGCCATTCTCGCCGAGGAGACAGCAACAAAGCGATATGCTTTAGAGATCACACAGACCGACTAGACGTTCAGGAATGCTATTCTTAATCCGTTTGATGAGATTTCTAGACCAGGAAGGTTTATATATAACTTCTGAAGTGGAGGGAATGCCCTAGCGCTGGCGCCTCCTCGCCGCCATCTTGCCAGGGGTAAAAGGTGTGGACCGCTCTAGCCGCGTAGTGATTTCTTATGTTCATGGGTCATGTGGCGTAATTATAATTTTGACTCAGTGTCATGTATGTTTTCTGGACATGCTGAAAGCACGAACCTGACTATGGTGGGTTCGTGCGTAGCGTTCGGATGCGAAAATCGCGTGAAGACAACACCAGGGAGAACGTTTTCACGTAAGTATAAACGAGCTTTTGTCCCTTCCTTTAGCTGTTCAAGTGCACATAAGCACGTGTGTCAGTTAAATACTATGTATTTACGGCAAAGTTACTAGATCGGGGGAAAGTAGCGCCAATTAAGCTCCCGTGTGGTCGCCATTTTGCTTCATGGAATGGGCACATTCTCCATGACCTCTCCATCCTTGGTGAGCCGACTGAAATTTCCGGTGACAGGTCGCTTTATTTGGACATTTCTTACATAACAAAATTTTGTTATCCAAACACCGGCGAAACAAGCGCACATCTTCGCAACCGCCACCAGATGCGGCATCTGTGCTCCGACATTAAAAATGATTTCCGTTTTGAAATATACAACAAAACCAATATCATTGTAATAGATGTGTGGAGATAAGCATGATTAATAAGTTGATTGCATTCACAGTGTCAAAGACGCTTATATTGGCGAGGAACGCTTTCAGTACGATGAAGCTTCATATCGATCTTGGCGCGACTGGTTCAGCGCGACCCTTTCGAAGCTTCGAAGCTTCGAAAGGGATAAAAATGGCGATTGCCATGACAACAGAAACCGAAATGCCACTCGCCTTGCGAGATTTTTGTCATCTCTAGGTTAGTACCTGTTTGTGTACGGCTAGCAGGTAGTGAAGGCGATGGCGCTACTTTCCCAGGCTTTTAAGCTGAGCTACCCTTTGCGTTTATGCGTATTTTTTTATTTTTTTCTCTGGAGTGTAATAAGAATTAGTGGAAACTAAACATCGCTCATACGGGGACCTTCGTCTGTTCCACAATGTTGTCCAAGAAGTAGGTATTTCCAGCGAGCTTTAACTAACTCACCAGTAGGAACTATTCTGTTGTGTGTAAGTTTAGCTAGCGTAAGGTCAATGTCCCAATTAAGGGCGTCGGGTGTCTCCTCTGCACAGTGCGACCGCTAGCTTGGAATCTTCTCGTACGATGCTCATCCAGATAGAAACCGGCAGGGGCGAGGATCGAATGCAAACTTCCTTGGTTCTGACTCCGAGCTGCGGTGCGCTAGCACCAAAGTTAGTAGAATCTGCCACTAGCCCCCGTCGCTCCCCGGACCCCCACTTAAACACAATATTGGTGCCCGAATGGTATTTCCGATGAGCACGAGCAAACTGTTGTGCGTAATTCGCGTGATCACATGACAAGACATACCAAAACCAAAGTGATAAGCTTGAAAATAATTCAGGCCAGGCTTCTAAACAACTGCCGAAATGTTGGGAATATCTGCTACTCTGAGCAAGTGTTTTTAAACCCGTCTGATCATTTTAACGCCTGATTTTCCTTAACATTCAAATAGGCAAAAATAGTTTATTTATAACTAAGAGAACTTACAAGCAACCTAAAAATCTCAATAGGCCCTCCCAGCCACCCCTGGCCCTGGTTCCAGGCAATGTTGTTCCAGGGCTCCAGGCATCTTAACTATATACGTTTGCGAGAGAGCTCCTGTACTCCGCAATTTTGAGCGATGCTGACGCCGCTTAAGTTTTCCGCCATGTTGGGATGTGCTAGGGAACGTCATTGGTTTGCGCGAATGGGGACCAACCAGGAAATGCAGCTGCCATGTCGAGTCATGTGACCTGTGGGCATGTCAAAAAGAAAGACGTTGGCGCGGCTAGCGCGCCAAAGGGCGCATAAGGGGCCCGGCAATGGATTGCTGGACTTTGCTCGGATTATGGAAAAAAGACGACGAAGTGTTCCCACGCCGAAGCACATTCTCATCGCTCTCCAATATTTAGGTGAATAACTATTCTTCAATTGAACCTACCGGTACTGAGGTCACCCACCATCGACCTGAACGTCGCCATGGCCACGGGGGACGGGGGTCAACCGCCCCCCGATCACCAAACGGCATCTGTCAGCGGCTTGGTCCTTTCACCTGCGACACTCCAAGCTCTATCTCAGCCACCTGCGTTACTGAATGGCAAGTACACAAACGAGGACGGATCTTTGACGCCTGAAACTAAAATGTGTATCGACTCCCTGACCCCTGGACAACAATTCCCTAATTGTACTGACACAGAAAATGGCTCCACCACAGATGACGAAGGTTTCACTCTTGTGAAATACAAGAAAGCAAAGAAACGATGTCATGAGGCCAAGTCACTATCCTCGAGCAGCAGTACGATCATATCTGTGGACTCAAAGAAATCGTCTCTTACTGTCATCTTTATGCCAGTAGACCAAACAAAAGTGATCACCAAATTAAACCAACTAAGACTGTCAGAGCTGCTTGAGTCGAAAGCACCCGGCTCCATAATTCAGATCAGACCGAACTACAGGCTCAACTTGATATCTGTCGATATACGAAATAGTGACGGCCTGTCATCTCTCCTAAAGGTGACCTCTCTGTTGGGTATCCCTGTCAGACCCTTTGAGCCCCGTTCCCAAGACCAGGCAACTGGAGTCATCAGAGGAGTCGATACCAACATCGACAATGCCGAGATTCATGCACAGCTAAAGGCCAACAACAACGCATCTGTTACATCGGTTCGTCGAATGGGTACGTCCACCACAGTAGCCATAACTGTATCGTCGTCAAGACTTCCTGAGTACGTTCTCCTCGGTCTAGTACGTCACACAAGGTAGAGCCATTTTTGGAAAAGCCAATTCAATGCCATCAATGCTGTCATTTTGGGCACGTTAAGTCCACTTGCCGTAACTCTCCAACGTGTTCACGTTGCGCCGGACCACACCAGCGAAATGACTGCGACGCTGGTGCAACGACTGTTCGGTGCTGTAACTGTGGTAAAGAACACGAAGCGACATCACATCAATGTGCAAAATGGAAACATGAGTTGGAAATACGTCACCAAAGACAAGTCGCTGGGAGCACATCACCCGCTAAACCAGCCCAGGACACGGTCGACAGTGCTCTTGAACAAAACAGACCAGGCCTACTAGATCCTCAACGCGACGCGCGAATCCATAAGCATACTAAGTCGAACACCGGCTCCACTGGCTACGATGAGCAACAGACGACTAGTACTTCTATGAAGGACAAAGCCTCGTCTCAACAAGGACGCTCGACTGATGTTCCTGACTCCCGGAATCATAGTCAAGGCCGGAGGCAAATACCTCAAAGACAACCTTACAAAGACGCGCTGGTAGGAACGTTATCAAGAAAACAAGAGTCAAGACCTGAAAAAGACCCTCCTCCTTCGCCAGAAGCAACATCTGGGATCTGGTCAACCATTATCATCATTGCAGAAAGACGCATACGAGAGTATCTCATCCAGTGCACGTCCCCAACGGCTCACCTTGCTCTGCAAGCATTGGATATTTTTTTCCCAATTTTAATTAATTTAATAAGCTAGAATATGGACATATCAACAACTGCAGCGCAATAAGATGTGCACTGCCTCCATTGAAGAACTAATTAGTGACTCAACACTATTCCAATGGAATGCAAGAGGACTCCAGTCAAACATGTCGGATTTTCGACAATTCACACATCATCATCACTTCCCTATAATTGTAATTTGTGAACCAAACCTTCCAAAAGACTTCAGGCTCTCGGGGTACGAGATTTTCACATCCCTGCGGTCAAATGGACCCAGTCGAGTTATGCTCGCTATACGCAAGGATCTTACATATGTCAATCATCTCATTACACCCCATCCAAACAATGAATACGTATCTGCCACAGTAAGAAACGGGAATCGCTCATTTTCAGTCATAGCGGCGTACATATCACCACGTGCAAAATTTGATGACGCGCACTTTGAAGTTGTAATGAACAACTGCGCTCCCCTTACATCCTATCAGGCGATTTCAACGCTCACCATCCCATTTGGGGAGGTACTCACATAAACAATCGAGGCAGAAACCTTTTAGACTCTTTGGACTTGCACAGCCTAAACATATTGAACGATGGTAGCCCCACATACCTACGCGGCACTACGTACAGTAGCTGCCTCGACCTAACGTTCGTCTCTCAAGAACTGGTGCCTTATAGCTTGTGGTTTACTGATATAGAAACACGCGGCAGTGACCATATCCCAACCTACACCATCCTGAAGGGATTTTCAAGCCGAAAAATTCGCCACACTATTCGTCGTACAAATTGGCAAGCCTACCAAACATCAATGGAGTCTTTCTGCGAGTCTTCTACTAACCTTCAAGACTTCAGTGCTGCTGTTGCTGTTGCTACCAAAAGTGAAACCAGAAGCTACAATCTTCCTGCGACCCGGACTGCCATCGATGGGGAATATGAACATCTACGTGCTAAGCGTCGTCGCTCGGAAAGACGGTACCGAAGGACCAAAGATATGAAGGATCTACGTGAATCTCGCCGCACGCAGAAAAAAATAGGTCGATATCTACAGAAACTAGGAAGGGTCAAATGGAGGACGAATTGCTCAAAGTTAGATCCAAGGAAACCTCTTACGGGAGTCTGGCGTATGGCGCGTGGACAACGGACACCTCAACAGCAACGATATCCGTTCCGTGCTTTATCTCTGCGCCTAAACGTGACTGAGATGGAGGTCGCCGAGAACTTCTGCAGTCGTCTCACCCAACAGCAGGCGGGTTCTAATGTATCGTTTGGTCCCATGCAAGCAAGCGCACCACCATCGTCCGACGACAGAATGAATTTTCCTTTCGGCCAGATGAACTTCAGGCAGCTTTGGCTACAGTGAAGCGGACCTCGACTCCGGGACCTGACGACGTTACGTATAGCGCCCTTGCCAATCTAGGCCCACGAGGTCAAAAACAACTTCTTGATTTGTTCAACAATTCATGGGAAACGGGTCAGGTACCATCGGTATGGAAGAATGGGCGTATCATACCCATTCTCAAACCAGGAAAGTCGCCTTACGACATATCATCTTATAGACCAATAGCTTTATCAAGCTGCATTGGGAAGCTAATGGAGAAAATGGTAAACTATCGCCTTGAATGGTACCTAGAAAATACCGATCAGTATCCGGACGTAATGTCTGGATTTCGACGTGGACGAAGTTCTTTGGACAACGTCATAGACCTAGTCACCTTTGTAGAACAGAACAAGAAGCAACGACGAATAACTACAGCCGTCTTCCTTGATGTCATGGGCGCATACGACAATGTGACCCATGAGGCCGTTCTAAAGGCGGTAGAGGAACTTGGAATCGGTGGCCGCATGTTCTCCTGGTTAGAGAGCTATCTCACAGGAAGATCTATATATATGTCAACGTACGACGGAAATACAAGTTCTCACATCCTCACAAAAGGCGTACCACAAGGCGGGGTATTAAGCCCAATTTTGTTTAATATGGTTTTGATAAATCTAATCCGCGAATTACCAACCACGGTACATGCATCTATTTATGCTGATGACATTTGTATCTGGGCGACCGGTGTCACACGTCCTCAGATACGGGCGAGACTCCAAAGCGCTCTGAAAATTACCCATAAATATCTCATCGAACGTGGACTTCAAATATCAACTTCCAAATCAGCTGCGATTACGTTTTCTCGCAAGTTAATGGACCGATACCCTATTACTATCTGTGGAGAAAAAATTCCGTACGTCCGGAAGCATACGTTTCTAGGAATAACTTTGGATCGAGGCTTAACGTGGACGCCTCATGTATCCCGACTGAAAATGAAGCTGACATCCATAGTGCATTTCATGCGTTTTATCAGTGGCACAACATGGGGCGCAACTGTTGGTTGCCTACAGCGACTGTTCGAAGCCTTCTTCCTCGGACTTCTGAGGTACACCTTACCGGTCCTCAACAACACCTGCATTACCAATATACGAGCCCTCCAAAGCATCCAGGCGCAAGCTCTACGAACCTGTTTAGGGCTACCCCGCTCTGCTTCCACGCCCGGGACAATTGCGGAGGCTCGCAGGTTTCCAATTGAAGCATACATGATACAAGAGACACTGCGGTTGCACTTGAGACACCTCACACAACATTCTCACCATCACTTAGCAACGTTACCTACAAACAGACCAAAGTCCAGCTTCTCCAGGACGATAAGAAAGCACAATACTACTCTAAATAATTTCGTTCGACCATCTATTAAGAGCATACCGCCATGGACATTTTTGACTCCAGAAGTAGTGCCGTACATCAAAGGCATTCATAAGAAGTCATCAACTCCACTGCCTGTACTGAAACAACTGGCATTAAGGGTCATAAATGAAACATACGGCTCGACGACACATGTGTACACCGACGGGTCCTCTTCTGAGGAACGAGCTGGAGCTGGGATTGTAATACCCACCCACAGTCATTCCTCCAGTTTCGAAATAGGACACAAAACGACATCAACGGCATCTGAGTTAGCGGCCATACGAGAAGCAGTAAGGTACATCCTATGTCAAACACCCCAGAACTGGACCATCTTCAGTGACTCAAGACCAGCGCTACAAATAATCCAGTCTCCTATGAAAAATAATGCGTACGACTTTCTGGCATACCAAATCTTCTGCACCTGCCACCGGGCCCTCCAGCAGGGTCATCACATAATTCTTCAGTGGATACCAGGTCATTGTGGTGTCGCCGGCAATGAGACAGCAGATAGTGCAGCAAAATCACCCAGTAACGGCAAGAAAATTGGCATACCCTACTCCAGGTGTGACACGAAAATTCTGGTTCAAGACGTGGCAAAAGGAATTTCACAAAACTACTGGATGAATCCACATTACCACCATCCCAGGCTATACTCCCTTGATCCTCAACTCGCATTCCGCGTTCCATCTGGACTTTCAAGACAGCTAGAGGCGGTCCTGCACCGACTAAGGCTTGGTGTGGCATATACACCGCAGTTCCTTTGTCGGATTCAAAGAAGAGATTCCGCGAACTGTGCAAGCTGCGAAGTTGAAGGGACGATTCAACATATCCTGTGTGAATGCGATAAATTCAACGAGGATCGACAAGTGCTGCAACAGACATTAATGGCGTTGGACTCGCGGCCTTTCTCCTCATCAAAAGTGCTTGGTGCCTGGGACACAACTGACCAATTTATGAAGGCCACGAAGGCCTTGGTAGTGTTCCTCACGAACACGGAATTATCGGGCACTTTGTAGGGTGCTTAAAAATGCCTGTGAGATTTTGAACATTTATACCATTGCTCACCCTCATTGACAACTTCACCTCATCTTTCTTCCTCATCGTCATACCTTTTCTTCTCCCTCCCCTTCTCCCCAGTACAGAGTAGCCAACCAGAACCTACGTTCAGGTTAACCTCTCTGTCCTTCCTTAATAAACCCTTCTCTCTCTCTCTCTCTCTCTCTCGGATTATGGTGTGTTATTTCTGTGTGCAGCCTCACTTCTACTTCTTGCGGGTAAGCAGTATTTAATCCCCAATGACGTCGGCGCGAATTGGTAGCGGACTATTTGCCCTTTCGCGAGAATACTGGCTTGCGGCAATGGGGGTGTGGAAGAAGCTTCTCGCGCATTCTGATATGCGCTCTGAGACTTCAGATATTTTCTAATTTTTCCATTTGTTATTCGTTCGGGAATTTTATTTAATTGATTGTGCTTTTTCTCGGCCGAAGATAACACCTGTATGTTTTATAAATAGATTTTAAAAATCTCTTGACGCTCGGTGGTGTCTACTTCAGCAAGAGACGCCTGGCGTCATTGTACGACAAGCCGCGATCGTCCTGTTTGGAAGTAGGTACCCCTCAGCTGGGCGCGCAGTTCAAGGTTAAGCGGGGATCCCACTGTTCCAACATGTAAAGGTACAGACGTCATGTCGCAATCCGGTCGCCAGTACAAGGGGAAATAAATACTTCCGCTTCTCTTATGTTTATGTTGTGTTTCGGTGGGTGCGCGACTACTCTTTGTTTTCGGGCAAAAATTGCGTGAGACCTATGCCTTGGAAATGGCCTTTATCGTGCTCTCGAGTGGCCAGTGCGCACCGGCACAAACAAAATATGTTAAGTAAATTTCTTTTTTTGTACTATCTCGAGACGAGGGACATTGCAGAGTCTGGATGATCGCTGGACGGCGGCCTGAGCAGAGCGGTGCTAGCCGTAATAGCTAGCCTATTTCGATGTGCTGCCGACAGATGGCGCAAGATAACAAGATAAGCGCTTGTCTCGTTGAATAGTTTTACGTGTTTATTGCTTTATTGGTGGTTCTTTGTTGTTGTTTTTCATGAGGTAAGTACCTTGTTATATCATATCATGTCTTGTCTTAACTATTTTTAATTGCCACTGTTGTGCACCCTCTGAAAGAGCGCTCAGGGCCAGTCAAGCTGCATGGACAGCTCCCCCACCCCCTCATCTTCCATTATACCTATATGATGAGTAAATATATTATAATTATAATTATAATTACAATTACTTGTCCTTTCTTTTGTCCGTAGTGTTATTTGTGTTCCTGGTGGACTCTAGTTTTTTCTCGACACTTTTCGAATTTTTTTTGTTAACACTGCAGACTTATCTGAATTTAAGCAAGAGTGTACATCACAAAGGGAGACAAATAAAAACATTAGGAACAGCAAAAAAGACACAAAAAACAATATATATCCTAGAAGAGATAATTTAAGTTCATTAATTACGAAATATTCTCACATAAGCGCAACTCCCAAACTCGCAATAAGTGTGTTGACTTCTGTACTACCAACAGTAATTGTTGGCAACTTATTTCATGCAATCATTGCCATGAGAAAAAAAAAAAACGTTTTATGTGCTAGTACGTTGGCGAATATCTCTTACTAATTTTACGGTTGTTAAAACGAACGGTTGGGCCTCGCCCCTGGCCGCCTCGAAGGAGGCAGCGGTGCACCGACCTGTTGCTCTGCGATGCGGGTGCCGCACTCGGCCACGGGCAGGCTGAGTCGGAGCCTGGGCCGCCCGTCCCCCGCCTGTCGGCAGCGCAGCGGGTAGCCGCGGGCGTACACCACGCCCCGGAACCCCGGCTCCAGCCGCAGGCTTGTCGTCAGGCGCTCCCGGGTGCACGTCACGGACTCCACGGACACTGCGTGGGAGGCGAGCTCGGTCACGCTCATTCGACACACGCGGGGGCTGCAGCGACTCCTACGCAGATCTCTTCATCAAGGTGCAAGTCACTTACAATTACAACTTTAAAAAAAAGGCTACATGCTAGCAGTTTTTCGATTTATTGGTACCATCGCTGTACTAATTCTAATAGAAGTACACTCTTTTTAACAAAACAATGTTATCAAATATGCAGGCACCATTCGGGTGCAGCCATCACTGAATCAAGTTTCTATCATGTATCAACTTCAATTGTTAAACGTTTCGCAAATCTCTCGCACATAAAAACTTTATGCGCTTAGCATTTTCACTAGACCACGTAGATAACGTTTTAGTCCGTATAGATAACTTCTTAATAATGCCGGAAGCGTTTTCATGTTTTTATGATAACTAGATAGTATAATGAAACAAAAAAATTATAATATGTAAAAATAACAGCTAAGAATAATGGAGCTTGTGACGTGGATAGTTTACCAATAAGGCCTGTTAAGTATGTTCATTTATTAGTGTGAGGCACTAACGTATATAGTTAATCTTCCCTTGGTTACTGGTGTTTTTCATGAACGAATGCAAATAACCGAAGTGTCAGTACTACACAAAAAGGGAAGTGTGAATGATATGGGTATTTACAGAGCGCCAGGATGTTCTAAAGACCTTGAAAAGGTACTTCCTACACGTCTAACTAATTTTTCAACTAAGCATAACTTGATAACTGCTTCCCAGTTTGGATTTATAAAGCAAAAATTTACCGAGGTTGCCCTACTCGCCCAGAAATAATTCATCTTGCAAAATCTTGAAGAAAAAAAGTTGTGCTTGGAGTATTCATAGACTTCACAAACGCTTTGATTGCCTCAATCAAGAAATTTTACTAGCAAAATTGGATACATATGGGATTCGAGGGCCTGCTTTGCAGTTAGCTGAAGTCTTACCTAGAGCATCGAATGCAACTAGTTTATATTGATGGGTATTCGTGAAGTTCGAAGCGTATTCTTACTGGTGTTCCACAGGGAAGTATATTAAGTCCTTTTCTTTTCAATATTTACGTTAATGATATTGTAATATTAACTAAGATACAACGTTTATCAACTATGCCGACGACACTAGGTTTACTTGTTTTCTGCTCGAAATGTCGATGTGCTATCTGACATGACAAATCAGGCGTAGTCTGCATTAGAAAGTTAAAGTCGTATTAATTCACTACAAATCAACGTCGAAAAAACAAAAGCAGTGCTTTTTCGCCCAAAGCTAAGCTAGTCACAATTACGAGAGATATAGTTTTTAACTCATCTAAAATAGAGATTGCAGACTGTTTCAAGCTCTTGGGTGTCAGTTTTTACAAAAATATGTCATGGGATTGTCATATAAACTTTCTTATTTCTAAGTTGTCACAAGTAGGAGTGATAAACCGCATATGTTACTTGCAAATCTGAAATTATTGTTATACAATTGGTCATTTTACTCTCATATAAATATTGTAATTTAGTCTAAAATACAAAAACGTCGACGAATCTAAAAAAAAATACAGTTGAAAGAAAAAGCGCTAAGGGCGATAGAAAACGCTCCATTTGACTCCACACAGCTAGTTTACTGAAGAATTTTCGCGTTATCAATATGCATGCTCTATTTTGCTATTGAATTGTCACTATTGTAAAACTTTAACAAATTAGGGGTACAGACTTTTTGATAAACCTTGTACAGCTCTCTGAAACAATACACCCGTATTCTACCCGTCGTGCGGAGTGTTGGGAGGTGGTCACTGCAAGAACGAACTATGGCACACAAATGCTTAAACATTCTATCCCAAAAATATTTAACCTACTTAAAGATAAAGGATTGGAATTCAGTGCATTGTCCCTTAAGAAATTCGATTAATCTTCTCCACAAATGAATTTGAGTAAGAGATAAACTTTTGGGGTCTCATAACTTCTGAGTGGCAATAGGTAACTTTTTGTGTTATAGCCGATGATAAAATATATTGTGTTTGAAACACGCTTTGTTAAATTGTGGCAATCACGATTTGTGAATGTCTCGTTTGTTTTTTCCGTCGAGCTGCTGCTACTGTGCCTTGTAGGCGATCAAGAACTTGCCAAGCTGTGCCGTACAGCTTTTTTCCTTAATCACCACCATCAACGCACGATGGAAATAAACATTTTATTGTTATTATTATAAGAAAAACATCAAAGCGTAGAAGGAACAGAAATAGAGAGAAGGACGTCTCGACGACGTTTCAAGAGACGTCGTCCTGTCTATTTTCTGTTCCTTTACGTTTTGATGTTTCTCTTCTTCCCAAGTCTCATGTTAATTCAACATAGTTAATATTCACAGCTCGCCTGCATTCTTAGTATGTTTTTCTTATTCGGGAGTTTTTGTAGATTGCTTTTCCCCCTCCGCCACGCTCTCCGCATCGAAGACGTCTCTAGTGCTCGTGCGCGTTGCTAGCCCTGTCTGCAGAGTTCCAGATCTTGTAGAGGGTTTCGTAGAGCGTTACGTGATGAGGGAAGTGCAAAATGGGGGTTGTAATTCCAGCGGGCGTTGGTTTTGGTATTGGCCGGTTTTCATAGAAAAATGTGGCGACCATAGAAAGGACAAAGGGAACAATACAACGCAAACAAGATAGGGCTGAAGGAAGGCACATGCAAGCAGGACTGGAAATGAATGCGTGCATCGAATGCATGCAGACAAGTTTCTTCACAGAGGAAACCACCTCGCGCCCGTCGGCAGGGAATGTACGTACCAGTCGACAAGGTGTTGTTCCTGGCAATGTCCTCCATGTCTTTGGGCACCACTTTCGGTGAATTCAGCAAGGACACCTGCAATCAGGAAGCTTGCTGTTAACGGAACGGAAAAATAAAGGACTTGAAAGAATGTCGTACTGCTTCCTGAATCCTTAACTGTATACCAAATTATTTTGTTTCAGATCTCAAAGCACGTTGGGTCTATTTACTGCAATGCGGAACCAAAGGCAGCATCGTTTGTTCAAATGCCGGCTAGTGTTAGGGCGGAGAAAACCTGAAATACTCTTAAAGCTGAGATTTTGTTTTCAAGTGGAATTATTCCCGAAAGACATTTACGTGCCTGTACATCAAAGTTTGGTCGTCAGCATGATTAGCCGGCGAGAGGTTAGCTCGCTTCCTGAATGCGTTAACGTTTGCCTTTATTTGTAGTAGCAAACGCTGTTGCAAAGAGTGACGTGTGGCGTAATACTGCACCCGTCACACGACACTTAATCGCTGCAGCGATTAGATAAACAGTCAGGTAGCTTACACTGCAATCACGTCATGGCTGCACGGGTAATATTCTGCTTGTTTTATTTCATCGAAAGTACCAATGATCCTCGACGAGGCCTTCAGTTTTAACCAATGCATCCCTTACAGGACGTCCACTCACCTGTTGCGCGAGCCACAGAGGAAGCAGCAGCAGCCCGGGACACCCCAGGGGCCTCCGCATCCTCGAAGATGTCTGCAAAAGACAAGCAGGAGATCGGGGTGTCTCTCTTTTTCTTTAAAGGCGAAAGCTTTATAATCACCATTTCGCCGTAAAATTGGTTGAACAGATTAATAGTCATATCAGAGCTAGTGACTCAAATTGAAAGTTACAATAATTATTTTTCGCGAAGCTATTGCACTTCCAAATTAGGTCTGAGAGGCTGAGAGACTGGCAACAAAACGTGATGCCAGATGTTGGAATGCAGGACAATGTGGGACATTACAGCTCGTTTCCGAAGGGTTACAAGAAGTTTGATGATTTGAAACGAACGCTCGTTAAATTCAAGCCAGCAAAACAAGAACAGAACATACAATCGGCACATGCTGCATTTTAGACTGCCAACTCGACTTGCAAGTTACACAACGTGTCACGTCACCTCACTGCAGAGCGCAGGAAAATAGTAGTGTTGCTTTTGGCATCACCTTAAATTGCCGTTTTTGAAATGTGTATGTTAAACTTGGGTATAATAAATAGTATGCCGGAAAGAATGAACCTGGTTATTCCGAAAATGTGTTCAGTTTAGATAGCTAAAAAAACAAAAAACCTCCCCTTCCCAACACTCTTCACCAAAATATTTTTTAAGACTTGAGAGGTATGTAAAAAAAAAGTAACTCCCACAAACGAATTTTTTAGCGCACGTTGCGAGGCTCAATTGAGCAATTAGAAAGCACGATACTGTTTTCTGGTCGAGGTCTAGAAATATAAACATATTTCAGAACCGCTCCTAACTCAAAATGAATCTCGCAACGTAAAGTTTGGGCGTTTTTTCCTGAAAATATTACATTTGGCATACTATCGTCACTTGATTGTATTTGTTGTACGTAGTGTCCTAGAAGCGATTCCCAATCGTGTTTCTATTTCAGAGTTCACGTCTAGAAATAGAAGAATGTTTCGGACTTCTAACTTAAAATGTGTCTCGCTACACGTAAATATTAAGCTAATTAATATTTTCTGGAAACGTTTTTTGTAACTACCGTATTTACTCGAGTATTAGCCGCACTGTTTATGACGGTTTTCCTCGGAGCACGCGGATTGCCAATCACCACGTTCGACAGCACGATTCCATCGGTTCACAGGACAGAGATAACGTCTTCGCTCGAAGACATAATCTGTGAAGATTGAATTTGTATGGACAATCGTGTTCGCGATCTAGTTATTCGCTGTGTTATTTATGCGCAACGCGATGATTGGCTGTATATATGTTCTGCGGGGAGGCAGACGCAAAGTCCTTGTTCATAAATAGTGCGGCTATTACTCGAGTAAATACGGTAATGTGTTCTCCCGCACTTAACGCCGCTCCCAGCGCGTCTTATCATACTTCTAAACTTATTTGTTCAATAACGCTGTGTTACTACAAAAGGGGTCATGAAACGATATCGGGTTGGAATGTTTAAAACTTTGCAGATGTATACTGGTCCTACTCTGGCCCAAGTATACTCGCACAGACCGCCACTGATTCAAAAGCTTCTTTGTCGCGGTGAAATTGCGAGAATAAAAGGGAACTGCTTCTTTCAGTCTAGCCTTCGCAATGCTTGATGACCTAATTGCCGGATCGAAACCACCCGCCTGCCGGCAGTCGAGCGCGGTTTATGAATTGGACACGAGAAATACGTGAGCACTCAACTTTGGAACGTAACAATCAAAGCCTCGGCGGACACTCGGGTAGTGGCTCGTGTCCAACCACTGCGGTGATGAGAATAGCCGAACTTTAACAATGCCTGGAGCTCAGCACGCGTTTTCTACTTTGCCAACCCCAGCGTGTAGCTATGATTAACATTGGCGGCATATGATAGGCACCAGGCCATGTGGCCGCGTATTCTGGCTCCGAGTTGAGGAGATGAATGATGCTCATATTTTTCGAACTTTTTTGGCGACTATCATTGCCTAGAAAGAAAATCTAAGACAAGTTTATTCAGCTATTAACGTTAGAAGCCTCGTTTACATGAATACGACTTCAGCGCATCGACTCCAATCGTCCTCCGAAAGAAGCCGACGCGGCAGCGTTTACATGAATGCGCACCAAGCCCTACGCGAAGGTGGCGCCACGCCGTGTCAAAGCTCAAAGTTAAAGCTGCGTTTCCGGCACCGGCCGCATCACGTGACCACGTTTTCCGGTGCATCGCACGTGAGGTTCGTGAAGGCGTCGACGCTTTCGGCGAGCTTGAAATAAATATCGTGCCCGCAGTCTTCGATGCTGTGCAAGGAGTTACGAGACGGAAGAAACATCAAAACCCAAACGTCTTGGGCTCCAGGTCGGGCCGCTGGGCCACTCTGGATCAGAGGCGACGTGCGTGCGCACGGCCTGGCGAGCGAGATCGTCGTGAACCGCTCTGAGGACGCCACCGCGCTTCGCCTCGCCATACCTTGCCAACCACGACCGGACCCCGAGGCCGAAAGGCTCCGGCGTAGCCAGGGACGGCACCGAGGTAGGAGCTGCTCGTTCTGCGCTACCATGCAGTGCTCGGAGCTCTCGGCGTCGTTCGTGTTTGCGCCGAAACCTCTAGGCACTCCCTTGGACACGCAAGTCGTATTTCGCAAGGCTTGGACGGGGGCCGCCCTCTCCGAGCAGCTCAGTGATATTCCGCTCATTTAGTTTGTCAATAAAAGCTCGCGTTTCTTCTCGGGAGGAACTGCGGGCGACCACACGGAACCGCTCTCCGCCGCCGCCGACGAAGTTGGCCGCCGCCATGTTCTCAGCTGTTCACTCGCTCCTGCAGCGAGCGCCTTCCCATAATCCTCCCCGTTCCGAAATGCGATGCGACCTCCGTTTACATGGGCTGAATGAATGCGCACTCGCCATCTCGATCCACCTCTGTCTGGCGACTTGAATGCGATGCGCTTCTCTAGCGCATTATGCCGTTTACATGACCGCATCGAATGCGACAACTGGATTCGATGCGACTAAGTCGCATTCATGTAAACGCGGCTAGAGAGTGATTCCAAGCAATATTTAGCGAAAGTAAAAAAAAAATCCTTTCGTGGTTTGTTTAAGGCAATCTACGCATTAAAGATCTGTTTCAAAACGCTCTCAAAAAAAGTTAATTACCTTGATAAATTTAGATCAATCTTTCTGAAAGAGCACTAGTCCTTTTCAAAGGCTAGTTTGCAGAAAATTCCACATTTACGGAGACTGTCGAAGCAACAGTATAAATAACAGATGAAGGAAATAGCAGAATAATTTTGCAAATAATATTGCCAGCTATTATTTTGGTATTCATTAATTTACTAACAAATCGACGATCTTGGAAACAGCTATAGATAGTGCGTACCAACCTAATTTCAAAAGAAATGAAAGAAGCAACATAAAAAATGCCAAACTATTGATGATGGGATACTTTTCATTATACTAATTGAAAGTCTAATTTAACTAAAGAGTTGAGATACGCACACGAAGAACAATTTACAAATTCTTCTCGAAATTCTTTATTTCCAGAAAGTACCAGGCATTCTTAGAAATTTCTTTATTATTCAAATTCTGATATACTGCTGAACATCTTAGGAAGGGCGCAAAAGTAACGTTAGTTTGTGGTAACATCAAGATAGCTATTACAGAACTTGTAAAAGCGAGCGAGTTGAACATGAATATCTATAATCGAAAGAATAAAACACGGAGGAAAGAACGTGGTTGCCCTGTGCTTGTCCTCCGTGTTTTATTCTTTCGATTTTAAGCTATTACAGTTTACCTCGTTTTTGAAACGGGGCTTTATATTAAAGTTATGGAATACATTTCCTATATCACCGAACGGTTAGGTTTAATGGCCTCAAAATTGGAAAGAAGGAATTAGACATGCCTACGTACAATAATATCAGAAGTATTTTTAACTTAAAAAAGTCTTAATTTGGTCATGAGCCCGGTACGAAAAAAAATAATAGAAGCGTGGCTTTATCACAACTTTTAGGTATTCATATTACACCGTCAAACTCAGGTAGTAAGAAAATATACCGGAGTTCATAACAGTGGTGCTTCTCTTTTTATTAAAATATTGTAGTCTTTTAGTAGCAGACGGACCTAAAGACACATAAGTGATATAGACCAGAGGTTAGCTTGATGGTGGCCCTTATCATCCGCGGAATTTATAGTCCAGGTCATGATTTAGTTCAGAATTATTTTTTCTTTGTCAGCAAGATACATAGATATCAAAACAAGTTTACTAGCGCCAAGTCTTCATAATCAGTAGCAGTAAAACCTGCACCGCAAAGTAGACGTTGCCGTTAATAAGTAACGAATGAAGAAGATGATTGAATAAACATACCAGACAAATTGATTACAAAGCATGTGTCTATATAGATGTGGTTGTAAAGAAGCAACCAAGGAAAGAGCTCAGGAGCTCAGGCTCAATGCAGACAGGTTGCTTACCCGTGTTGAGCAACTTCTCTTGTCATTCAAATTCGGACGACTTGACTAGAAATTTGACTTTTACCATTATTTGAGAAGCTCAATATGTTAAGTCTCTAACGAATTGAAGTGGCCGAAAATGTGTCAACTGTGGTGTGAGGATCATAGTTTAAAATTGGCAATTGATAACCAATGTTTTACAAACTCGCGTTGGATCAAATTGAAATATTTCATCACCAGTTCTCCTTGTACGATTGAATAAATAGATTAACCAGCGATTTATCAGAGAGTATTTAGTACTCGTCTCAAAACGACCGATCGCCTCGTATATGTTGAATAGAGCAGCAGGAAGACCTCGATAAACATCGAAAGTTGTTGTTTCTTTTGCACTGTAACGTCCTACCAATTGTGGCATAAACAAGCTCAGAAGGCCTGCCGAAACAGAGCAACCGGACGCCGTTTCTTATGCAAGAGACGGAAGTGGTCCAACTGTTCTTAAGATGACAGCTAGGTTATGAGTACGTTGGTCATTTTCTTTTTTCTCTTCTTCAATTGCTTTTGGACTGCCCCTGATTTAGCAGTGTTTCAAGTCTGTCGCCATCGCAGCTTAATTCGACACTAACACTAAAGCACTGGGCAATATTTCTTAGATCGTGAGAGACGGAATCTATGTAAAAAATGTCTGGTAATGTCTGGTTCTATAGTCTCTTATTTTCAGGTGTCGTAAGCGAGCGACGATGTCGGCGAAGAGGCAGAATCCGGCGCTAGCGTAAAGGCTGACCGCGGCTTGCCACCTGGAGCCCCTTAGGTGCACCCGTGGGGTTCTGGAACAGTCGGCGCAGAAGGTTCGGCGTGTCGAACATTCTAACCTCGAATCAGCAACACGGTTCTTGAATTTACCATAAGATCATATTACAGAGTCAACAAAAATGCGTACCCGCGGCCAAGCATCGAACCTTGGCCTTCTGCGTGGAAGGCAAGCACGATAACCGTTAGGCCACGTGCGCGCTGCCTACTTGGGCAGCTGCGCGTGCGGCAATATGCCTGCAAGGACTTCTTGAGGGAAGCGTCTAGACGAATGCTGGCAATACTTAACTGCCTTTTTAATGCGCAACTTAGGTGGACCTATTTCAATTTGCGTCCCACTTTACGAAGAAAATATGAAAAAATGCCGATTGTTTCTCAACAGTGTTTCTATGGTTGTCCGATAGCATGCCAGTGGTTTTAAGAATTTCGATTGATTGATTGATTGATTAGGGGCTTTCTGGCGCAACAGCGACGTGGCCATACTGCGCCAAACTTAAATATTTACGCAAAGCAGAGGTAGAGTGTTATTTAAAGTAGAAGTAAAGGTCAGATACTCTGGCAGAAGATAAAATGCTTAAAAGGACCTAATTATCTGTGGTGGTCACATACTATAGAAAGTGCATGTTGGAAAAGCTAGAACTTATGCAAAAAACCTGTTTTCTCAAGGAACATAACAACACGTTCAAAAGGAATAATCGGCTGCTCGCCAAGCACTAGTGCAGGGTGGAATGGAATACAATACATTGAGAATTCCGGAAAACAGGAGCGCCTTTCTTGGGCAAGGGCAGAGCAGAGACCAAGAATATGCCAGACCGTCAGGATCTCACCACAGTGTTCGCAAAAAGGTGGATCTTCCCCATGCAGCAAGTACACATGGGTGGCATAAGAATGACCAAGCCTCAAGCGACAGAGTAATATCTCACGAGACCGGGTTTTATGGGAAGAGCTCTCCCATATCCCTAAAACAGGCTTGATGGAGTGCAGCTTATTGTCATGCTGTTGATTCCATTCTGTTTGCCACTTTAGGAAAATGGCTGCCCTAAAAATAGGTTTCAGGTCTTGATGTGGTAGCTGCAGACGTGTTTCCAGCAGGTTTTTAGAAGAGGCCGCAAGCCTGTCAGCCTTCTCGTTGCCACTGAGCCCAACATGGCTGGGTACCCAGCAAAATATGATGTCATGCCCCTTTTGTAGGCCTCTATTTATTTTTGCACGCACAACCTGGATGAGATTATGCTTTGAATCCTTTACAGAGCTGATTGCAGTTATGACACTTTGAGAATCAACAAACACGACGGCCTTCATTGTATGGCTTTCTATAATATAGTCCACTGTTGTTAATACACCTTGAAGTTCTGCAGTGAATATACTAGCAACACTGTTCAACCGCTGAGCGCTCGTAAATGATTCAGAGTACACAGCAGATCCAACAAAAGAGGAGGTCTTTGCCCCGTCGGTATAAAACTGTGCATAATCTTTGTATTTCTTTAGTACCTCTTGAAACTCCTGCTGAATGATTATTGGAGAAATGTTATGTTTGTTGAACCTGGTGAAACACCAATCGCAGCTGACTGGCAGCAGGTCCCAAGGCGCAACAGTGTCGGTCCTTTCGAGTAAGCTTATGTCATTCAGTTCAAGACTAAGAGATTGACGGATGTCCTCAAGGCGAAGACTGAGCGGCCGCACAATACTAGGCTTATTTTGAAAAATAAGGGAAGAACTAGAGTCATGCACACAGCAGTATGTTGGATGGTTAGGGTCAGAGAGGATTTTGTAGGCGTAAATCAGGCTCATATATTGCCGTCTTTTTTCCAGTGACATCTGATTTGTCTCTGCATATAAACTGAGGGTTGGTGATGTCCGGAAAGCCCCTGTGGCTAGTCGAAGGCCAAGGTGGTGAACAGGATCCAACATCTTGAGTGCCGATGACCTTGCCGATCCATAGACTATAGCTCCGTAGTCAAGGCGGGACCTGACGAGGGAATTATACAGGCGCAGCAGACACTTTCTGTCAGATCCCCATGACCTGTGTGACAAAACTTTGAGGATATTAGCAGATTTTAGGCATTTAAGCTTTAGCTGTTTCAAATGTGAAATAAAATTTAGCTTCCTATCAAAAATGAGTCCTAAGAACTTGTGTTCATTTCGGATACTTATGGGAGTTCTATTGATCTCTAATGATGGATCCAGCGTTATTCCACGTTTTAGAGAGAATGGTACGCACACCGTCTTCTCAGGTGAGAACCGGAAACCATTTTCGTCGGCCCACTTACTCATTTTATTTATTGCGAGCTGCAGCTGGCGTTCACAGCTAGAGAGATTGCAAGAAGAAACTGATATTTGAACGTCATCAACGTACAAGGAGTAAGAAACGGTGTGTGGTATTACCTTTGAAAGAGAGTTAATCTTCACGGCAAATAATGTAACGCTCAAGACCCCCCTTGTGGCACCCCATTCTCCTGAATAAAAAGGTCTGAATATGTGGCACCTAGTCTAACTTTGAATGTTCGGTCAGACAGAAAGCTTTTTATAACACACAGCATGCGACCACGTACACCACATGCGAACAGGTCCTTAAGTATTCCATACCGCCATGCCGTGTCGTACGCCTTCTCCAAGTCAAAGAAGACTGACACGCAGTGCTGCCTGTTTACAAAGGCGTTACGTATAGTCGTTTCCAGGCGCACTAGGTGGTCAACAGTTGACCGCCCTCCCCGAAAACCACACTGGTTCCGATCAAAGAAACCCTGCGTTTCAAGAAAATACACCAGCCTCCTATTGATCATCCGCTCAAATATTTTGCCAAGACTGCTCGTAAGTGCAATAGGGCGGTAGCTGGATGGGACTGACGAGTCTTTACCAGGTTTCAACAGTGGAATAACATGGGCCTGCTTCCAGGCTTGGGGAAAATATGCCTGCGTCCACAAATGATTAAAAAACCAAAGCAAAGTTTCCAGAGATTTCGGGGCAAGCTGACGAATCATCTCGTAATGAATCCTGTCAGGGCCAGGGGCCGACTGTTTCTTAAGACTAAGAGCCAACTTAAGTTCGTGCATTGTGAAAGGTTTGTTGTATCCTGCAGTATTTCCTCCAGACATACTAATGCGATGGCATTCTACACGAGCCTTGAATTGTCTAAACTCTGCCCTGTAATTATCTGAGCTAGAAACATTGTGGAACTGCTCTCCGAGGACATTAGCCACATCTCTGAGCGAGGTTGTAGGAGAATGGAAAAGAGGGATCACAAAAGCATGATAATCACCCTTGATTTTGCGGTATCGATCCCACACTTCCTTGGACGAGACAAAACTGTTTACTGAAGAGACATACTTCATCCAAGTTCCTCGTTTAGCTCGTTTCCTCGTCCGTCGAGCTTTTGCTTTTCTCCTTTTGAACTCTATCCTATTGAGAGGAGTAGGGTACCGTCTGAATGTATCCCAGGCCTTATGCTGTTCTTTTCTTGTAGATGCACAGTCTTTGTTCCACCATGGCTTACACCTCTTTGGCATATTTTCAGAAGTCTGCGGAATAGCCTCAAAAGCTGCACTTAGAATATGTTCCGTGACATATAATGTGGCATCCTCTGGAGACAGACTTGCCAGGAGTGAGGCATCTAGCGTTGCCTTTAATCTAAAAAGCCCCCAGTCTGCCTTTTCTAACTTCCACCTAGGAACGCGCTTTAAAATGGTGGGAAGTGCGACGTTGCTTTTTAAAATGACCGGAAAGTGGTCGCTCCCAAAAGGGTTCTTTAAAACGTTCCAAGAAAAACAAGGAAACAATGAGGGGGATGAAATAGACAGGTCGATGGATGTGAAAGAGTTATGAGGTGCACTGTAAAATGTTGGTTCTTTGTTATTTAAAAGACACAAACCTGAAGACAGTAAAAGACGCTCTATGACCTTGCCACGAGAATCAAGTCGGTCACTGCCCCACATAGGATTGTGAGCATTAAAATCGCCTAAAATTAAGAAGGGTTCTGGCAGTTGATCAATAAGACCTTCGAGTTCATGAATATGAAGTGGAACATGTGGGGGAAGATATAATGATACAATGGTAATAAGACGGTCAACTAAAACACGGGTCGCCACAGCTTCAAGTGGTGTACGAAGAGGGACCTCAGCACATGCTACACCTCTCCGTACAACCACAGCAACACCACCAGAAGACTGGGCTGACAAACGATCTTTCCTAAAAACACGGTGACGACGTAAAATATCAGTGTGAGTATTCTTTAGATGAGTTTCCTGCAAACAGACAGCAATAGGCTGCAGCTCGTCCAGAAAATAATGAACATCATCTATGTTTTGTAGTAGACCCCGGCAGTTCCACTGCAGGAAGCCAACATGACCCATTCGTTTGCTTGCTTAAGATGTAGTTAAAATGTGGGGTTCGTAGCTGTGACCAAGTGGACAAAGGTTAGCTTGCGTTGGTTGGGGCAGTGACACGTGGAGGTTTTTTCTTCTGATCCCCCTTTTCAGGGGCAGATTTTGTGCCTCCCTTGGCAGTTGGAGGTGGTTCTGTCGGATCGACAGATACCTCCATGGCCTCCTCCTCCCGCTGGGAAGTGGAAGGAGTGGGCCCCTCACTGCTCTGAGAGGGAGTGGCGTCTAGCACCACTCGAGGCTTCGGGCCAAGACGATGAGGCATCGTCCTGGTACGTGGATTTTTGGCGGGCCCGCCGGGGTCTGGGAACCCACAGGAGCCTCGCTGGGGGTTGGGGGGCTGGTGGAGCACTCAAAGTCCCGAGGACTGTACTGAGTGCCCACCGATGCCTTGAGTGGCGGCGCTGCCCCCCTGGCTGCCGCCTCGGCATAGGTGCCTCCTTTGAGGAAGGAAAATCGTTTCCTTGCCTCAGGGTATGTCAGGTTCTCTTTTATCTTTAAGGCTAAAATCTTCTTTTCTTCTTGGAACTTTGGACAAGCTCGAGAGTAGGTGGGGTGGGAACCAGAGCAGTTGATACACTTGAGAAGTGTACCCTCGCATGTGTCGGCTGGATGGTCTGTGCTTCCACACTTAGCACACGTTGTTCTTCCTCGACAGGTTACCGAGCTGTGGCCAAATCTTTGGCACTTGAAGCATCGCCTCGGGTTGGGTATATAAGGGCGCACTTTGCAGTGGAGATAGCCTGCTTTAATGCTCTCAGGCAGAACGGTGGATGCAAAAGTGAGGACCAGATGCTTTGAGGGTCTCTCCTGTCCATCCCTGCGTATTGAGATTCGTCGCACTGCGACCACTCCCTGCCCGGAAAGGCCCTCCAAGATCTCGTCCTCGCTAGATTCTAGAAGGTCATCCTCTGAAATGACGCCCTGGCAGCTGTTCAAGGTGCGATGTGGAGTGACAGAAACTTTGTAATCTGAGATCTTGTTCAAATCTAAGAGAACCACACTCTGAACTCCGTTTTGTACTTCAACGAGCAGGTCACCAGATGCTAATTTCTTTGCTTTGAAGTTTTGACCAATTAGGTTTTCTAGAGTCTTTGAAATGAGAAAGGGTGAAAGTTTGGCAAGTGGTTTTCCACTTTGTTCCGAGTGCATTACCAGAAAGCGGTTGAAGCTGTTCTGGGCTGTAGCTGATGAGTCTTTGGTAACTACTTCGGTCCGGACCCTTTTCAAGGTCCGATCGGGGGAGGTTTTTTGCTTAGAACCCATATGAAGGGCAGAAACTTCGGCATCCGTAGCGCACCACCCACCGCGGAGTCCAACAAGGGGATAGGTAACATCCCATAACAGGTCTGGCTTGTCTGAGCATGTTACACTACCAGTGCTACTAGGAAGCTATAACCAAGTGTGGATCAAGAGAGAGTTCTGTCGCCACCCAAGGTTAGCCCTTGCCGCCAAAGAAGGTGAAAATGAAGAATAGGAGGAAGGAGGAAAGAGAAAGAAAAGAGGGGATAGTAGAAGAAATGGCGACTGACTGAATCATCCTGGTCGGGCCAAGCCAGGACACCCGTCTACGGGAAGCGGGGGCCGAAGTGGTGTGTTGCCTCACCCGGGGGCCCCGAAGGGTCCAAACCTACCCCGGGTTCGGCTCAACCACCAGGATGCCCTTTTCCCCGGACACGGGCTCGCCACGCACAGCCAGACGTGGGTGGGTCTTAGCCACTTTTACTCAGGGTCTGTGGTGTCGCCAATGTGGCTGGGGTCCGTGGTGACGCTACTCACCAAGCACCTAGCACCTAAGGTGCAGGCGCCCCTGCGGGGCTCGGGGTACGTGGAGACGCCACTCTCCAAACACCTGCTTTTGCAGGTGCCTCCTGCGGGGTTAAGAATTTCCCCAATAATTTATGCAGTGGTTCCCAATTTCAATTGCGTATTTCTCGGAGTTTCGCGATATGTCTCGATTGGATTCTTGGAATTTTCCGTCGCTTTCAAAATTATTATTCATTGCTTGAATAACACGTTACCTGGCCGTGTTTGGCCAGTTGACGTCACTTCTCCCGTGTTGCATCGCGCTCTCCGATGGCAGATCTTCGAGCGCTCACTAAAATCAGTACTTCGGAACGAAAAATATAGCCATCTGTTCAAAATGCAGGCGTGCGATTATGATTTGTGGATAGAGTTGATTAATGTTTAACATGACGAGTATGCTTCGAAGTTTCGATTCAGTATCCCTTTAATAGTACTAACAACCATTTTTGTAGAATCGATGGCAAGAATTGGCCTCCACCATCGACAGTATCGACACTGTTATCGATGGTCTCGCACCCCTAAGGATATATATATATGCTACCGCAATTTTGTATTTAAAATTATTGCCTTGCGCCTAAATTGCGTCACTCAAAACATTCCCCCAACTTTTTCGACGAGTAATATAAGCTCGAGATAATCTGTTTATTTGAAGTGATTCAATGATGATCTCGAGACCAGTACGGCAGGGGAGGATTTATAGACCTTGGGTGAAACCAGCTGAACAAGGGAAGGAAGATGACAGGAGAAAAGAATGGCGAACCGACCGCTGGACTCCACCATAGCTGGACTACCAACTGTTTTTTATTAAATCTTCCTCTTCTTCTCTTAATTTATATCCAATCCTCCTTTTTCTTTTTCTTTCCCATTGCTCTTACTTGTGCTCTTATTTTTCTTATTTTTCCTCCTGATTTTTATCAATTACCCACGAAGAGTGCCGTGTAGAAAGAGTTTTTCTTTGGCTTGCAAGGTAATTGAAGGGATGCTCACGCACTTGTCGTCTTCTTCGTCGATAGCGAGGGCCTCTAAAACCTCCCTTGCAACCCGGTTTTTATGGTGTCCCATTATGTGAAGATGGTCGAGCTCTGCTGTACACAGGCATTTCCGACAATGGGCAGCTAAATGTCCTGGTCCCGCAAGGTTCCTAAGGTTTGCTGCATGTTCACGTGCTCGGTCGTTAATACATCGACCGGTCTGTCCGATGTAGCAGCGGCCACATGTTAGCGGTATGTTATATATAACTTCCTTATCACAAGGAGCGAATTGTGTTTGGTGCCTGGTGTTACACTTTTCCTTGGTGTTTTTCGGTGCTTGATTAATTTTGCGACAAAAAAAGACTTACTATCAGTGTTTTTTTCAGCCAAGACTCATAAGGAGGGAGTTCCCTTTCGGGCCATTGTCTCGGAACGAACCACCTGGCAGGCAGATTTAATAAAAAACAGTTGGTAGTCCAGCGGTCGGTTCGCCATTCTTTTCTCCTGTCATCTTCCTTCCCTTGTTCAGCTGGTTTCACCCAAGATGTATCAGAACCAACTAGCTCAGCTTTTCCCCTTAGTTAGGAGGATTTATAGGTCAAGTTAGGGGGAAGGGTTTGGCTGGGTGGAGTAGACTAACTGCATATGTTCCGCTTGCGTGGCAAGAGTATTGAAACGGTCTCAGATTTGGTCCTCCCAACTATTGCGGGGAGCGACTGTCGCTCTTGTAGGAGGCGCGACATCTTTAATGCACGCGCCGTCGTGCATCTTCCGCCTCGGCAGCTCTAAAGGTGTCTACTTTGTGTCTGTCTGCTCCTGTCGTCATGGTACGGTGGTGTTCTCAACTCATCGCTAGCGTTATAATACAGGAAATCACACAGCACCATGCTGGTACACACGATGTCAACAGATCCAAGAAGCTTCCTGATTGCCAGACTTCAGTGTGAGATTTACTTTTCGCGAACGCAAAACGCAAGATACGTTTCTGCCAAATCAACTGTGGTCCGGTACGAGCGCCGGTAGCAACCTTGTCCCCCGGAAGCGCGCACACGTGCACTGAGTTTGCTTGTTTACGATGGTTTGGAAACAGCGCTTGTGTTATAAAAAGAAAGCAGTTACACGTGTCTATAGTCGGTGACAGGTCAAGAGTTCAGGGAAACGTTTCCCACCTCTTTCCACTTTAGCAGAGCGAACGTTGGAGAGGATCTACACAAGACCGGTTTCTAAGCCTCTTGCAACGGCGTAGGACCGGATGCGCTGCTGCGGAGCAGGTGCTACGCCTGTGAGATGCTTAAAAAGCGGTCTTGTATTACTCGGCGGTACTCAGTTCCAAGTGTGTGAACGGTGCTTGAGGTCGGTTTGCAATCCTTTTACGTGATTGCCTTGCTGGACTTCAAAGGGTAGCGTATCGCCGGTGCGCCAGTAAGAAGCTAGACTCCGTCTCACTAGAACCGTGCAGTACAGTCAAAGCTAAAGGGGAGAAAGCGTGTGCCCAGCTGTTCAAGAGGAGAGAAAGGAGGAAGGGGAGAGAGGGCTGGGATTCCCCGGTTTTTTCTTTCCCTCTTTAACAGGGCGGGTACGCTCTCTCTCTCTCTCCCTGTAGCTTTGGCTGTACTGCACGATTTTAGTGAGACGGAGCATAGTAGCCGATGGATACAGGGGAAACAATCTGGAAAAGAGTAAGGAATATAAGTCCATACTCACAGTCTTTGACATTAAAATCATTTCTGTGGGAAAACCAGACCCTTGAAATTCAAACACATATAGGTTATTGGCAAACAAAATGTGACTGCACAGATTTTTATTACAGGGTCTGTCCCAAAAGTTCCCGGGTTGTTTTTCTTTTATAAATCATTCATTCAATAATACCTGTGGTACCTAAAAAAAAAAATAAGAGGTCGTTTAACTAAGCCCGACTCAGGGATGCAATGTCGCGAGGCCTACTCGGCCACTTGAGGGGTTACCGTGGCGATGGCCGTTAAAGAACAATATTATAGTTTCTTTCTTCTTTTTTTTTTTACGGTTGTGCATTTTTTGGCGTCGTTAGCTCCTAAACGGCCATCGCCACAGCCACCCTTGAAAGAGAGGTCGAGCAAGCATTGAGACGTCGCGTCGATAATAAGGGCTTCGTTGGACGTCCCTCGTTTTTAATTACTCTTGCCTCAACCAGACAGACTTCTGTCTAGTAGTTCACGTTCAAATATTTAGTAGTATATCATTCTATGTTAAAAACCTGCTCTTGCTAATTTAGTCATTGAAATGTTTACACTATTAATAACGAAAAAAGAGCAAGGGGAAGTGAGCTTCTGAATATAAAAAAGCGTAAACATAACGAAAGGAAAGCACACAAAAAGGACACACACCTTCTCAAGGATGATGTGCGTCCTCCTTGTGTCTCTCCTTTTCTCCTTCAGTAACCTCTAGCTTTAGCTGTAGTCACGTTCATCCCTTTACTCCGTTCACACTTAAAGGGATGTTGGACTGAAATTTGGATTTGAGAAAACAGTGCAGGAGCTCGTAGGCGGGACGCTACAATCCCTACAGCACTACTCGAAAGGAGATATATCTCGAAGCGACGGCCGTATTTTTGAAACACGGAGGTCGAGAGTGAACGAGGCCGACGAGGCGCGTGACGTCAAGATATCTCGTTTCCTCCTCTCTTCGTTTCGCCCCTCAAGCGCTGGCGAGGCGGAGAAGACGCGAGGCCGTTCCCTCTCCTTCTCGGAGAAACAAGACGCAAACATATCTGTCAAATGC
Organism: Ixodes ricinus; assembly: GCA_037355805.1. NCBI lineage: Eukaryota > Metazoa > Arthropoda > Arachnida > Ixodida > Ixodidae > Ixodes > Ixodes ricinus. The sequence continues at coordinate 30,539 of JAZHYW010019177.1, read as the reverse complement.
GTCTCCTTTAAAAGAAATAAAAAAAATACGGTCATCCGTTTGATATATCGTTGTATGAGTGATATTTTGATTTTTGTAGCATCCCGTTGCACCGCTTTTGCCGTCATGCTTTCTGAAAACGAGATTGCGGTACAGCATCCCTTCAAGCTGAGACTGCCCCAATGCCAGATGCACGACAGCACAAGGTCGCTGCTGTGAAAAGTTCTTCCACAAAGCGAGCACTCGCGCTAGAAATGCATGTTCCAAAGCTAGGAGCACGGGTTAGCTCACGCTCGTAGCTTTGGCTGCACTAGTTAATTCGGAGATGGAAGTAAGGCCTGGTTCACACTTACAGCTTATCCCCCGCCGCCGAAGCGGAATCGGCCGCGGCGATGCACAGTGGACGCTACGCTCGGCGGCCGAATTCTTGCAGATTCGCCCGCCGATTCGCAAGTGTGAACCAGGCCTCAACTCTAGATAGTTTCAAACGGCTGATTTAGGTCGTGATGATGAGAAACACATGTAAGCAAAACTGTGCCGCTTCGCGCCGCAATTATGGCAACCGTTGCAGTTATTAGAGCAGGCTTGTAGCCGGGGGGGGAGAGCCCATGGGCCCTCCCCCCCCCCCCCCCCGAAATCTTTTATTTTGCTGGGACCTCCTCTCCCCCGTCCCCCTCATACAGCATTTTGTCATCAGGCGCGGCCCCCCCCCCCCCCCCCCCCGAAACAAATCCTGGCCATGTGCCTGCATTGGGGTTTTTTTTGCAGCGATGCGATGAGACACGAACTTTGCTCACATGTGTTTCACGCTTTAATGTTCGCCGTGCTATATACCTTGCGTAAATTTACCTTATAAGTAGATAGTTTCATATTCCAGATGATGGCTATCGTAATTTAGGGAACACAGGCACTTGAATGTGCAGAAATAGTGTGTGTGTGTGTGTGTGTGCGTGTGCGTGTGTGTGTGTGTGTGTGTGTGTGTGTGTGAGTGTGTGTGTGAGTGTTGGGAAAGGGGTGGGGCCTCCAATCATTTGGGGAGGGGGGATGGTTGTCCCAGAAACCACCTCTTTGGCCAACGCCACTAGTACCTGTCGAGCAGGGATTTCCCTAGACTCCCCTAGGGGAGGTATAGACCCCCCTTGTTTTCCTGGACACCTCCCCTTGAATCTAAAAAAAAAGGAAAAAATAAAGTTATTTTTTCAGATTAAGTGAAAACACCACCTCTCAGGTGTATATATAGAGAAAGGGAAACATACATTACGGGTATGAGCATTTGGTTAATAGACGTCTGTAATTTAGCTAGTGGACTAAAAAAGAAACAGTTTTATATTTTATCTAGCCTCGCCTCGCATCGCCTCCCCCCGCCATTGGGACACCCCCCTTGATTAGAATCCTGGGGAAACCCCTGCTGTCGAGCAATCGCGCATCACTACTGCGTGATGCCCGGCAAACAGTCTGCTGCACTGGTAAATTGTCTCGTCCACAGCGGAGACGCCGGACACCCATTGGCCGTCTCAGGGTCGTAATAAGATCACTTTTCACTGGCTATATAGTCCGCGCTCTTATTTTTACTCGCTGCGCAAGGATGCACCCCCAAACTCTGCGGCAGTGCCGTCGTCTTTGTCAGGTATACCCCGAGCAAAAGCGGCGCGATTGCCGGTCCATCACGTCTCCCGGTCTCGAGACGTCCTGCCGAGCGGCGCACCCGCGGTGGGCGTGTCCTCTCGGGGGCTTTGTTGTCCGGGGTGCGTGGCTCCCTGCTGGCGCGGCGGCCAAGGTCAGCCATTGTGGGCCCTTCCGGCGTCTCCTGTGCAAGTCGCACGGTCCGCTGACTCCGTGACCGCGTGTCCCGTCGGGGAGGCTTCCTTCCGGGTCTCGGGGTGCCCCCCAAGGAGCCCTCGCCCACGCCCAGGTCGGCGCCGAGAGGCCTTCTTTCGTCGTCCTCGAGGGCGCCGCCCTACCTTACTATCTGCCGTCGTGCTGTTTACAAACAAGCTCGCGTTCGCCCGCACCAGAACTGCGAGTGCGAAGAAGCCAGATTGACGCGATATAAAGCATCTGCGCATGCACTGTGCCAGCAGCAGCGTCACCGAAGCGGCGTGGCGTCAGAGCTGCGAGTAGGTCTATAGACCATTCCAATCACCGTCTACTGCGCGTGGGCATGTTCTTCTCCCGGCCTCTGGAAAGCGTCGTGAGCGTGCCCAGTAGCTCTCTTCTGCGGTATACACCAACTCATGTTTACAAACAAACCGGAGAGCCCGCAGCGCCCCTAGCGGACGCCACCGGCGCCGCGCATGCGCGGTGGGTGTGGGCAACAAGCTCGCCGTCGCCCATAAACAAACCATTGAAATGCGATGTTGTCGGCGTTGGTGTGAGTCCCCCTGCCCTTTATTGCTTTCGAATTGTTGATTCTACGTCTTCCTGGCAATGTCTGACTACATGAGCGGCGTCAGCGAAATTAACGAGGCTCGTTACACCGCAAAACTTCGCGTGAATAATCTGACATGCGGCGATTCATTCCGCGTGGACGCCGCAGAATGTACGCTAAAGCCTGACTCACATGATGAGATTTTGCTCGCAATTTTCAGTCGCGAAGTCGCTCGGGCTGCAAAAGCGTGAACCGTAGCTGAGATGGTCGACGTCAATACTGAAAATCGCAAGCAGAATCGGACGAAGTGAATCAGGCATAACAAGTCGGTGATGGCCGCTGGTAACAATAATCAACATCTCCTTGTATCTACTGTTTACGTGGAGCCTGCTTACCAACCTTCAAACTTAAGTCTTTTGAGGCCTGCACTTACTTCTTATCGCAAGTACCGGGCCAACATTTCGTCTACGGGCCGGTGTCGTCTAAAAGAGCAGACGACAAGCAGAAGTGTTTGAAAGAGCAGACGACAGTTCGAACGATCAGACGGCCGTTCGAACTTCAAGACGCACTGAACGTAGTCCGCAGGTGGGCCGTACAACTTGACGGTTTTCCGGCGTTTATGTTGGAACAAAACAAATAACTCTGATGACCACAAGTATCCGTGAATTCAACCCAAAGTGCTTCCCCCCCCCCAAGCAATTGTGGTCCGGCGGCGTCTGGTTTACCATTTTTACAGCACATATCCACGGTCTCGGACGAACCGAGAACATGAAAACTGATCTTCAAACCTTTCTCGACTCTTTTAGTACAGCCCCAGTCGCGGCGGTTTGACGAAAAGGCATGTTTTCGTCAGGTTCCTTTCAAAACAACGCAGGAATACACGCCTCATATGGGGCCTTCCGCCCACAGCCCCAGACCGGAAGTGCGACCGACGCGCCACCACCGCGCCGTGACGTAACAGAGATGAGTTCGTGTATATCAGACGCCACGCGTGCAGTGCACAGCCCTTTGGCTCGGCGTTTTTCGTTTGGATAACACACGCTGCAAAGTTGCGCACTGTTTCATCTTACGATGGACTGCAGTGCACGCTAGGAGAAATCTCGGCCAATCGAACGCTGCGACCGTATCGCGTGACCACGTGCGCCAAGTGTTGCTACCATAGAGTTATTACAATAAACGCTAGAGGCTCAGCTGGCGCTAGTGCCTACGGGACTTCCGGTTGCAAATTAAAGCAGACAGCAGCCAGTCTACTTTTGCAGTCTTCCTGTGTATTCCTACGGGAAAACATACATAATATTGCTCTCTTCGCCAGGGAATAATATAAATCAGTGTAGTTTCTTTACTCGTAACGGGTACAGTGTAGCGTTATTCACATTATAAAAGTGTATTTATTTAGTTAATGTTTTTTGTTGTTCTTTATTGCTGAGCGATGTTTAAAATACCGAAAATTGAGGCCCACGTCTATGTTGTACAGCATGATATGCCAATACAAGCTATCAATTCAAGCAAAAGTAACAATTAAAAAGTACCTAGAGCTTGTTACTAATCCCAGGTACGTTTGTTACTAATCCAGTACGTGTTCTTCGTTCCATAACTCCAAGCTTCGTTCTTGTCTCTGTCTTGATTGTTTCATTTGGCCCATATTAGCATCCTTTTGGTGTTTCTTCAAGCTGATTCACTCTGTGTGCTTGATAGCTTTGACTATATGCGTAAATACGTGTCCTATAATAACAGTCGACAACGTCAACACGTATTAGACATATGTATTCGGCTATTTTAGCGCAGTGTTCGACGCCATGAATTTTAAAGAAAAACGCTCTGACACATATTTTTGTACATCCGATTGTGAAACGTTCCAAACTTTTTATTGTCACAACACTATGCAATATTTGCTCTTATAATCGAGCGTTAAGAGAAAACGCTCTTGCGTTTTCTCATAGGAATGCATCATCGGGAGCCAAATTTAGACTGGTTGCTGTCTGCTTCAAAATGAAACAGTACACTAGCGCCACCTGAACCTCTAGCGTCTATTGTTAATACCTCTACGGTCGCTGCTCTTCTCACGAGGGTCACGTGACCTTCGGACGGTTCTGGATAGGCTCAGATGCCTGGTAGCATTATCCGCGGTAAAGGTAAAACGGAGTATGCGTGCCGGCGGCTAAATTGTTGCTTTCAAAAGACGACGCTCGCGCGAAAAAAAAAACAACAAAAAACATTAACAACAACAACAAAAGGTAGCGGAACAAACGACGGTTTTTGGGGGGCCCGGATCTCCCGGCCGGATGTTTTTACTCTCGCGGTAGCTCAGTGCATACTGAGGCTTCTTGACGATATCTGTCTCGGTCGCCCTCGTTCTGGCCGATGAGTTGCCGCGACTACTTTTTCTTCTCGTGGCCATTGTTGGCGTCACTGAGGCTCATCGCTCCCCATTTACGCGTGCTCCCGGCCTGAGGAGTTCAGCCGTAGTGAGTGGCATCACACACAACAATAGATGTCACTTCTGCTGCCATTAAATAAACACATAAGAAGAAAAAGCTTACCGTCGGTCATCTGCTCGTCAGAATAAGCACTTCTCATACGTAACGCATGAAAGAGGATTCAGTGAATGTTTCCGGGTGAGTTTGTTATGTATTTTGTTTGGAAAAAATGCATTTATGAGCTTGACGTTTCATTTTCTACGCGGCCGAGAAGCAACACCTTGTTCTCCGCGTTGCCAGTTTCCCTTTCACTGTACCTTCAACATTCAGCTACGAATGTTATGGCGCGTTTGAAGGTATAATATTTTCATACAACTAACCTCAATATCCCCAATAATAATAGGTCCGTTAGTTCCTTAACTTTAGAAAGGCATCGCATTAGGGGCTGTTAAAATCATATAATAAAAATAATGTTCATTTTTTATTTGTACAAATGGCCGTAAACCTATCCTTCAAAATCTTCGCCCAGTTCTCAATTTCCATCGACGATACACGTGCCAGTGCTGGAAAGGGGGATTTGCTGGCTCAGCCTTCCTTCAACCATTACAAAACTAAAAAAAAAGTAGACCTTAGCTTTTTTGGTTGCTCCATGGTTTTCTGTATTCCCAGCACCATTTGTATGCAAAGGTCATAAAACCTTTGCATGCAAAAGAAAACTTTTTCAAGGCCACTTTCGACACAGTTTTTGACGTCAGAGAGTTCCTTCAGACTGGTTCACACACTTGCAACTGCTTACAACCGGAGCGGCCTAAAAATGGGCTTAGCCCCGGCCCCGTGTGACTGCTCACGACCGGCTGTGCAGCAGCCACAAGCAGGGTGTCGAACCGAAACCGAACCGAAAACCGGAACCGAACCGTTATTTTTAGCCGAACCGGAACTGAACAGAAACAACACCTCCTAGACAGCAAAGCCTGCGCGTTACGTCACATGACGTCATGTCCGGGGGTCTGGCACGGGCGCTGATTGGATGCGAGTGCCGCGTCAGCGTTCGCGTGCGGCTCGTTTCCTATCAGGGTCCCACGCCTGTACGTCCTCTCGTCGTAAAAGATTTGAAAAGGTCTTAAGGCACACGGTCCTAAAAAGTCGCAAAGGTTTGAACAGGCCCTTAGGGTGCTACAGCAACACCGCTATAGACTGCTGATGTACATATAAATAATACAGGATGCTGACGATATACAAGGTGTTTTTTAAGCTTTACAGATCGGTTTATAAAAAGCCGTGAAAGCTAAACTAAAGCGCCGTTCACACATGTGCAACCGAGTAAGACCGAGAGAGACCAGACCGGTTTTTAAGACTCCTGCGACGTCTTAGGACCGGATCCGTAGCAGCGGAGCTGGTCCCAAGACGTCGTAAGAAACTTAAAAACCGGTTTGGTCTCTCTCGGTCTTACTCGGTTGCATATGTGTGAACGGGCCTCTATTCGGTTTGTGCAGGTGTGTTATACGGCCAAGAGGATATAGTATATGAGGCAAGCACGTAGCCAGGATTTTGTTTCGGGGGGGGGGGGGGGGGCCGCCCACGACAAAATGCTGTAGGAGGGGAGGGGGGAGAGGAGGTCCCAGCAAAATGGAAGATTTCGGGGAGGGGGGACCCGGGCCCCATGCCCCCCCCCCCTGGATACGTGCCTGATATGAGGCTAATCCTTAACATCAGTAGGCTAATTAAGTAAAATTGGTTAATTAACTTTTTTATTAGTGGACATGGCTCCAATTAGAAAGCTTGCTCTGCGTTATTCAAAATCACCAAATCAATATTTTTTTTAAAATACTTTGAGCGCGTGGAAATCGCAGTAGTGCGCTAAAGGTACCACTCGTGCAGCAGGTAGAGGGGCTGGGGCTATGATAAGAAACTAGAAATTCGTGCGGGCGCGTTATCGCACCATTAGCCTTGCTCCTGCTACACGAACTTTAGCGCACTTCTGCGCTTTTCACGCGCTTAAAGATTTTCTGAAAATTACTGATTTCGATGACGCTCAGCAAGTTTCTAATTGGAACCATATGTCTATTTTTACAATTTTAAAAGTTAATTCACAGATTTTACTTAACCATAAGACAGATTGTTACAATTATCCCTCATATACTATGTCCCCCTGACCATGTAACTTACCTGCACAATCCACATAAGTGTAGCTTTCACAAATTTATTTTTAACGAACCTTCAAAAAAAAAGTATTTTTCATTTTACCAGTATCTTGGTGTCCACATTTCATCTAACCTTTCATAGGTCTGCTCATATTGACACCATGACTGCCAGGGCCGGATTAAGGTACGGGCTGTGGCGCTGCAGAGCAGGGGCCCCGACCCCTCGGGGCCCTACCGCATAGGAACCGCGCGGATCTAATTCAAGCCCCGACCAGGGCGCCCCTAGCGGCAAACGGGTCCGTTTCATCGCAAAGCTTCTGCCAGTCACTGCGTTGGTTGTGTGTTGTAGCGGGTTAGCGCTGTAATTTCTGAGATGGCCATCCCACTCCAAGAAAGCCAATACAATTATCTGCGTGGTTAGCTGCAACAATACGTACAAGAACGCGCACGGCACGAAGTTTCAACGGCTTCCCTTCGAAGCCGCAAGAGGCGGAGCGCCGCGCGACCTGAGTGCGACTTGTGCGTCGATGCAAGTAAGTGGCGTTTCTCACATTGCAGGTCGCGGTTTGCCTTTAGACTACTGAAAAATAATACAATTAACTTTTTCTAGCGACGATGGAACAACATGGACACCTAGAGCAAACTCTAAGATATGCAGCAAACACCTCACCGGGAACGATAAGGGGAAGGAAGTCGCCCACTTAAGCTACAACCCACCCTTGGATGTTTTCATCCGCATACAAGAAGAGAGTATAGTGCTGGGAATCGCGGAAAGGCGCGAAAACAATCACCCGGTTGTTGTCAAGCTGATTCAGAAAGCAATAAACGTACATGCATTAGTGCAGCCCACTCAACGCCAACTAAGAAAACTTTCTTGTGTACTTACGCGAAGCTCGACGTTGTTTTGCGGACAAGCTCAACTTCGTCTGCGGAGTAGAGCGCTCCCATACATGTACGTAACGCGTTACAAGTAACGAGTTACTTGTACCTAGTTACTATTTTCGGTAACGAGTAACGTATTTAGTTACTTTTTTAGAAAAGGAACGAGTAACGGTATTTAGTTACTTTGAAGGCCAAGTAACGAGTAACGGTATCTCGTTACTTTTGAGAAGTAACGTGTACAACACCGCTTAAACGGCCTTGTTTTTATTCTAGCCTGAGTATGCGTCTATTGTGACAAAAGGACCCGAAAAACAACTAAACAGTATGACAGTACAGCAACGTATATCGCTGAACACGTCAGTCGAACAGTTCGACTGACGTGTCCAGCGATAAACGTTGCTGTACTGAACTCTACAGCTGGGAATGTCCTTCACCCAGCGAGCACAATCAGGTTCGTTGGTTGAACCTTCTAGAAACGGGTACGGACCGAATGTAAACCCGGAGGCTGCAAACACGGGAAGGCACATAACCCATTGCCCGCTGTCCTCAATGAAGGCGCAGTTCTTGAAGATTCACCAGCTCTTCCTGAAGCACAACACTGTCGTTCCTTCGAGCGCGTCGGTAGAACGGCTCTTCAGCGTCGCCGGAGATGTATTTTCAAGGAAGCGGGGAAACATAACTGATGAAAACTTCTACAGGCAGCTGCTGCTTAAGGGCAATGACTACTAAAAAAAAAACAATAAACCATTAAACAAAAACAGTTGTGTATTTGGTCGTCAAAGTAACGTGAAAAGTAACTCGTTACTTTTGAGGTAACTCACGCGTTCCTTTTGAGAATCGGTAACGAGTAACGTATTTAGTTACTTTTTGAGCGAGTAACGAGTAACGGTATTTAGTTACTTTTTTGGGTAACGTGTACATGTCTGAGCGCTCCTAGGCATTCAATTGTCCGATCGAAACGGACCTCCCTTCACATCGTACACGTGACCAGATTCTGTGGAGCTTTCCAACTCGTCATATCGCCGGTACATCACGGAAGAAGTGTTTTCGAGATTCGTAAACCGCCACTTCGTCGTAATGACGACAAGTGACACCAAATCCACTATTGCACATCGTTCGCTCATTGCTTCACGATGATTCTGTGCTAGCCACCGCCAGGTGGCGGCAAACAATAGGTGACCGCTTCCTAAGCTGCAGGTCGTGAAGAAAGAAAAAACACGAAAGAAAAACATTTTGGGTTTAAAAAATAAAACAAAATACAACTTTTTTCATAATACAAAAAGATCTATTTTTGATGAATATTTCCACGGCATTCAAGAAGAGACACACAACAAAGATAATGGCACTGCAAGCGAAAGCAAACAACACTCTGCGCGGAGAGGTTCTTTGGTTGGTGTGCAGAAAGGTTCGATAAATTTTGATGTGCGACCGTCTCCTCACGTTATTTCTCCGCGTTCTTTTCAAAACGGCTTTAAGCAAAGAAAGAGGCTGAGGGGCCCACAGCCTTCTCGCTGTTTTCATCGCTCTTTTGAGAAAGAAAGGGGAAACATTGTAGGCTGCCTTTTTTGTCCTACTTAGCTCGTGCCTACTGATACAATGCGTGAAAACACGTTTTGAAGAACAGTCTTCGATTCTCCCTATCAAAGAGGACAGAGCAGTCGTCTCCGCGCCGGTTTCTTTTCTAACTAAAGTCAGACGGAAGACCTAAAGCTTTCTCTCTTTTCATGGGACCTTTTTTCAAGTCCGTTTTAGGGACGACGGTGGTTGTTTAGCCAAGTCTTTGTTTACACCGAAAGTTGCATACACATGGCTTTAGTTCTCGATGTGTTCACTGTCTCCACATTGAGCCTTTGAGCAATGTGGAGAACTCTTTTTCTATACCAATGCGCTTAAAATGTTTCTTTCCGATTACAAGACACAAGAAATGCATTCGGCCTTCCAGAAACGTTACATATAAAAGCATTCCTTGGTATTCAAAAAAGAAAAGAGGAGATGATATTGCGCTACAAACAGAAAATGGACGACATTCTTAGTTAGTGGGCTTCGTGTTTCTGCCTCTGAGTGGCTGATTTTGTTGAACCAGAGCGTGAAAGTAGGAGGTAGCCAGCCAGATCTACTTGATTCGTCTGCACCAGCCCTATTTTATTGCTTTAGTTTGAGTCATAAAAACGGGCAATATGACGGGGTCTTGTTCTTCCGGTTGCGTATAGTTATTTTTAATTCGCAGTCCAAATGTCAGGTCACACCCATCAAATTGAGGGATCTAAGTTGGAAAGCAGAGTTTAAAAAAAAGGACGAGGAGAACAAAGCTACCAAAGTTGACTAGATATGCAACCAGTATCCTAAGACATCCAATAAAGATTCTAACTTCCTGGATCATCAAAAATCTAGACAATGACTACCGAGTAAAATCAATCGATCATGCCAAAGAGACTGGGGAAGAGGCTGGTCCGCTTTGCTCTGTCTTTCCCGCTAACTACTAAATGTGAGCGTCTGCCACGGGCAACTTAGCAATTTCCGCCATCGTAGCCACGGAAAACCGAACACAGTTGAGCACGATACGGGCAAAGAGTTAGTTCGGCACTGCTAACCCAGAGGGCGGTTACTGGAAAGCGAGTCGTGGCAGTCATTCAGGATTGCCGCGTTCCGTTTGCCCATAAAGAGTAATTGACTTAAAGTGATCACAAAAGTTGACCTCCTTTTTGTTCGATAACATTGCTCAAAAAGGTACAGATATAAAAAAAAAACTTAGGCCTTTTAAAATGTACTGTGTTAGGCAGTCATATCATCATCGTTGTTGACGTCAGCATCATCATCATGAGGGCCTTATGAAAAAACCTTATCCAAAGGCCCCGAAATCTCTTAATCCGGCTTCTGATGACTGTAGACGCGTCTAGAACTCTTGGCTGTACAAAAACACAATCTCAAAACAACTCCTACTCACCTTCCGCAAGCATGTTTACGAAACACATGTCCGTCTTGAACTCGAATATGCGTCAGCGACCTGGACTCTTCATCACAAATGCCTAGTCTTTCGTAATGATGCAGTCTAAAATCAAGCAGCACGCTTCATGACATCTTTGTATTCAACTACCTTAACTGACTTTTTCCTGAAATGACAGTAACCTTGGTGGAGTGTGAGTCGAACTATGTCTCTTTTCTGCCTAATTCATGTTATATCGCAGCCACCATTTCTCGAGTATTTTTTTCATCAATATCCTAACCGATCATCCGATCGTACCACAAACAGGAAAAGTTCTAACCGGTTCAGCACACGTACTCATCAACTCATCTGTTCCTCGTGAGAAGTCGCTTGGAGAGACCTTCCCGAATCTCTATTGTCCTCAGTGACCCCATTGTTCCGTAAAATCTTGTATTTTTTTGTCTACTACATTCGCATCCTGAGGTAGATTGAATATACATCATATGCATTTGTTGAATCTATCCACTTGTTTTCTTTTTTAAAGTTTAACGGCATGTATTTATTGTGTTGTATATGTATCATTTTGATTAATTATTTTCTTTGTTAAATTCCAAGTAGTGCTTATTTTCAATTTAGTTGTGTGCTTTATGTATCCTGCCTTGCTTTGTTTATATCTTGAAGTATTTCCTTAGCCTGCCCCCCCCTCCTTGCCAAATGCTCTTAACGAGCCTGGAGGTATTCTAAGTATGTATTTGCAGCCTCCTAGGAATATTTTTGAGAGCTAACAGGATTTAATGCCAACAAGCACCACATGCAGTTCTCACATACACAGTAAAGGCAAATACAGACGCGGTGATCACAGTGGAGAGAAATCAGACTGTTGCTTGCATACCGCCTTGTGTACGACATTCAACATCATGCGCAGGTAGCGTATTCTCCCTTACGAAAGTTGCAAGTTGCAACTATGTTGCTTTTTGCTAGTCAATATATCACATGAAGCAGAGTATAAGTTCAAGGATATGCTACCTCAGCAAGCATTGGTAGAGTCAATGCTTAGTCGACATAGTTAATAAAACAGCCTCTGCCGAAGTTTTTTCGGAAAGGATTTGAATACATTTCGAAATGAGTGTCTTCGTCTATCTTCGCCATGAGTGAATCGAACCCAAAGTGTTTATCGGTTCGGGTCCGGGTCAAAAGCTTTCTGGTCAGTTCCGGTTCATAATCAGGAGTGTAAAAATAACGCTTCAAACCGGTTCCAACCGGTTGAACCACAAGGTTCTACTATTGTTTTCCGCATTGCTTCATGCAAAACGCGTAGTATTTTTTCCGCGTTCGTAGCGATCCACTTTTATTTTCAAATACTTAAAACAAGAATTTGCGTTATTTTGCTTACCGCAACGCTGCAGCCTAAAAACTCGGTTAAACTAACAACGCCGCATTTATACAACCAAGTCGTTTGGTTGCATAGCTGATCACATGTTTTAACCGAATCTCAAAACGGTCACAAGGTAGTTTGTCACCCCGAAGTGCCGGCGATTGCTGGACTTCGTGTCACAGTCTTGAAATATGAATCCTGGTTGTGCTCTTAATATTAAGTATTTACTGCACGGCATGTAAAATCAATGTATTGCGCACCTCATTAGAATGTCCGAATGTTCGCCGATGATTGTGTTATTTAACGCTCAGTCACTAACAAGGTGCCTTGGCTACCTTGTAGGTGGCTGGCAGCATTATGAAATAAACTAGCCTCGCGATATCTTGACAACGTACAACAGTGGTGCAGCCACCGGCTTAACGACATTTAACTAAAAAATGTAAAATCATGTATTTTCACTGCGCCACCGCAAGCCCCATCTCTTTTTCCTGTGCTATCGACAACATCCTGTTGGACTAGTAGATTCTATAGGTGTCAGCTTTTGCAGCTTTGGCAAACAGAACACTCAAATTCCTGAAGTGCCACTACGGTCCGCCCCCGACACTTAGAACTACTGGCTACAAATCACTCGTAAGATCAAAGTTAAAACGCGTCTTCTTCTCTTTAGCCCTCATCAAATCTATCTTATTAACGCAATAGAAGCCATACGAAATCTCGCCGCCAGATTCATTTCATTCTTCGATGATTCATGCGATATCAGCATATCATTATTAAAACGTGAATATAGGCCTACCAAATCTTTCGTGTTGATCGCCGCCTCGCCAGCCTCTGTTTATTCCATAAGTTTGATTATTCTTCGCTCGCCCATGAACCGAATATGGTACTCCGTGCACGCATGTCAAGCAGAGGCCATGAACTTCGAGCCTCTCGTCACGCTCCACCATGCCTTCCTCACCGCATTTCTTGCCTGTACGGTTTCGGACCGGAACGGCTTTTACCAACATTGCTGCCATCACCTGTCCATCAACCTTCATAGAACACATAATTCCATCGCCTATTACAATGATATGTGTCATTAATGAGTTTTCTCTTAATGTAGCCTAAAGGAACTGTATCATGGGAAAATAGTGCCGTTGTCTTCACTGCCTGCTAAGTCAGACACAAACCTTATAGACGACGACAAAATCTCGCAAGGCGATTGGCTGTTCAGTTTTTGTTACCATGGCAATCTTCATTTCAGGCGCATTAAATCCTCGAAGCTTACGCAAGGCTGGTTCTGAACCTGTCGCGCGAAGATCGCTATGGGCATTATCGTACTGAAATCATTCCTCGCCAGTATTCCTCGTTCACACTCTGCATATAATGAAATTATCAATCATGTTGATATCTACGGATCTCTTATAATGATATTGTTCTTGAGTATTTCGAGACAGGAAATTAATCTTTATTGCTGCACGGCCGCACGCATGCGGTGGCGATTCGAAGACATGAGGTTGTTTCCCCGTTGTGTGGATAACAAAATCTAGGTATACAAGCTATATCTTCATATAGCAACCTGTTACCCCGAATTTGAATCGACTCACCAAGAATGAAAAGGTCAAGAAGAAACTGCTCATTCAAAGAGGTAAAATGGCGAACACGCAGGAGCTTAGCGCTACATTCCAAAGATCTAGTGGCATTAGTTGTACCCACACTTATGTAATACCCTGTGGACGTCTTTAAGAAAATAAAGTGTAAGCGATTGCGATTATTGTGGAATATATTTCATGGAATACGTTCTACTGGATATACGCAAGCTAACATTATACTTTCGAAGGGCTATGATAGTTTTGGGACACATCCTTTTCAGTCTACCTTGCCTAAGCCTATCCTGTCTGGGCCTATAAAAAAGGCCTGCAGTAAATAAAAAAAATAAAATAAATAGAAGCACTCATCGACAGTGACAATTGCTTGTTTTCCAAACGAGTATTGCATTCAGCACCATATTGCGTCTGGTGAAAAGGAGTAATATAAATTGTTCATCTAGTGCTCACCTAAAGGAGCGCATACCAAGTGAATAGTTTCTCCTACATGGCTAAATTGGCCCAGCCTGGCTGAAGCTCTCTCATTTTCAAGATACTCGTAAATTCACTTTGCAAATACACAACACTAATATTTTCTTTAAAAAATAGAACGAGGTTGTATTTGATACTCCATCCGACTTAACGCTGCTTAGTGACTTTCTGTCGCACTGAGTGTGTGACAATGAGATCGTCATAGTTCAACTCTGAGCCCTTTTGTATTTCATTTTGTCCAGCTCACAAACACGCAAGAAAGCTGTCCACCACTGAAAAGAAGCATGAATAGGCTTCTATGTATAAAAAAGTCATTTATGTGTAAGGAAAACGCATTTGTTTAAATGAGCTTCCAAATCAGAAATGTACTAAAGACTTTACCAATAAAAAATATGCTTGCCTATCAAAAAAAAAAGAAAAAGAAACCGCCCAAAAAGATTTGCAAAGAACCTTTCAGTGATGGAAGAGTGCATTGCCCTACTATGTATATCTTGAATGAAAGTTGTGAAATCGTTGGTTGGTCAGTAGTTAAAGAAACTTTTATCGCAATAAAAAATTTCACAACACGATCGTTCACATAACCGCTTGAGACCGGCGCGGGAGAACGTTACTTAAAATATTCCAGCTGTTGGCCGGCCTGCGGAAAATCTCTTTGTTCACTGTTTGGCACTGAAATATCGGGAAGGGGGTACGTGAAACAGATCCTGGGCTCACATGATAGATCCGAAGGAAATACGCTAAATGTAAATTTCCAGGAAAATACAATACGCGGGTTTTACAGCAAAAAGGACATAGAGATGCACTGCTATTTCTAATAAAGATGACATTTGCTCATTAGATGAGCTAGAAATTTTGCGTTACTGCCTCGGGATGTTCATGTCATGTTCGGTTTTATGTTCACGCGTATCTTGGCCCTCACTTTACAGTCTGTGTTTTATCAGTGATGCCCTATACTATTTCATTAATCTATATCTACCATCATGAGAGCTGCTCCATACTGGATAACTTCACACTTTGGACGGTAAATACTGCTGAACACGATGAAAAAAAATAGCAGTACAAGAAGACGATGACAGGGACATGAACGGAACACAGAGGAGCCGACCAGGCTAGAGCTTGTTTTTCTTTTGTTTTCAGTTACGTTTTAGCTCGCTAAAGGTTCATACAGGAACAACGGGTCATGCTACCCCTGGGTCACGACAAAAGCCATTGTTAAGGTTTCAAGTTTAAACCCTACTACTTGTGCTGCTTAGAGGAAGGAAGGGTAGTGATTTTATAACAATGGAAGTAGGATCCCGTAGATTTCAACAGAGGTGGAGTGAAGCTGAAGCTCCCATGCTTCCAGCAGCTACGTCCAGGAGTTTGTTGTTTTAAAGTATCGAGTTATTGAGTCAACACTTCTTTGCCATATTTGTCGTGGGATAGTTAGTATTACTAATGGCAAAGGCACCAATGCCAAATGTAGCTGGAGAAATATCATTGAATAGAGATGAGTTCTGACGAATTTAGGGTACGTTTGAGTCCGGACTTTATATATTTTCTTTTGTGGCCACTGCAACATTGCAGGTCCGGAAAACGTAAACCCTGAATTTTAGATCACTAGGAATCTATAAAAAAAAA
The DNA here is from genome assembly GCA_037355805.1 of Ixodes ricinus. Taxonomy (NCBI): domain Eukaryota; kingdom Metazoa; phylum Arthropoda; class Arachnida; order Ixodida; family Ixodidae; genus Ixodes; species Ixodes ricinus. The sequence goes on along the minus strand of JAZHYW010019177.1, from coordinate 14,780 downwards.
CTCCAATAAGCTCCCGAATTTACAGCAAAGACTAAACTCCGGAAAACACTCTCCAAATTTCACACAACTTCACACACATCAGCCCAAGTGCACAATGGGACTAGCCAGGCAGGGGAGGCCACTCGCTGGACCGTGGACGATTAGCAGGCAATTATTGCCGGTGGGGCAATCTATACTAACCGCTGCTATCTTTGCACCGGATTGCATAGAGGGCTTTCGACGAGTCAGCAACCGGATGATCTCAATCAGCGAGCATTTGGATTTGCAGCGATCACCGGTCTTAGCCTCTAAGTGAGCACCTTCCCCTGCTAGGATTTCCACTGAGCGCGCTATGGTCACGACGCAGGTTCTTCGACTCGCCGCGCACGGATCGCCGCCACGCCAGTTTGCGTGTTTCGGATAAGTTTGACGAGCACTGTGTTAAATGGGCCTTCAAATGATTTTTAGGACTTCCAGTAGGGATTATTCTGAGAACTAACCTTTGACGTAAACTAACCTACTGAATACCCATAAGCTTTTCTCTCCAGGTAATATGCAATCTAAAAAAAAGTTAGAAAAAAGCAGCGTTCACCTTCTGCAAGTACTTGAAACTCTAAATTAGATGTCACGAGAATGCTACTCAACGAATTTCGAGTTTATTTCGTCGACAATCATCCTTAAACTAGAAAATTAAAAAAGAACTGCCAAGCAATTTTTGCCGAAAAAAACAGTAGAACTCCTTTCACTATCCGGAGTATTGACTCGGAAATTCGGAAATTTGTTTCTGGAAACCCGAAATCCAGATTGCAGACAAAATGAACAATTTCTGAAAACCTAAAATCCAGATAGAGTCCAGATAGAATCCAGATAGATTCTCCGGTTTCATACTCCGAGCTGAGCGAAAAGTTATACTGGATTTTTCGGTAGGGATTAGAAACAAGAAACGTTAAATATGTTTAGAGTATGTAGGTACTGCTCCAGAGCTTCCCTTTCAGATACCGAACGCCATAGAAGATGGCGATTAAAATAGAGCAGTTGTGCTGCTCAAGTCAATTGCTAGCCAGATCACAGTGCGTGCTCTGACGCTGACTAGAGTCAACCCTGTTGTTTAAACTGCACCTCTATGGCGAGGTGGAGCGACTTTTATGTGAGAGCTGTGCTCGCGATAAGGAATTTCGCGTGGTCGTATGTGCTCTTCAGCCCTTGAAGAAGGGACCTTGCGTATAAACTCATCTAAAACCAGAACAAAGACATTCATGGACGCGTAACCCTCAGCTTCTTAGCACATAGTGTTTTAAGGGTTGGGTTTCGTAGCGAGAAAATCGACACGCAGCGCTCGACTGACGCACAGGTCACGGGGGACATCATGAAGTCACGCGACTCTGAGAGTTACGTGACTTGAGCGTCAACTTTGAGTGTCATGTGACGTCACGATCCCGTGATGGGGTGATATCACATGATTTCATGTGACATCGTGACGTCCCGTGGCATCATGAGGTCACGTGATATACTGGGACCATAACCTTACTCGATTAGCTCCAGTTAGGAACTTCTCATAGACTCTAATTGCACGAGCTGCTCCCCTCTCCCCCAAAGACTCGCCTCCTGTCGTTCTACGCGCGCCGTTTATGGGAGACGGCTGCTAAGGTAACCGTAATGTATTTGATAAAATACACATGTTTCTAAGCACAGCGTCTAGATGGAGTTTCCCCCTACTCCATGGAACACACCGTTTAGATACGAGAATCTAGATTGCGCTTCAAACGACGGGAGGCGGACTCAGGGAGTAAGAGGGGTATACCCCATCTGCGGAGTTGCACAGCTGAGGTATCTAGTAACGTTGTCATCACGTAATGCATTGATATCACGTGATGTTGTTTATTCGTGTATAAAACAATGGCCCCATCGCACACAGATAGGCATGTACATTCGCTTTATGGCTTTGCGCGCTTTTCAATCGAAACATATGAGGAGGCGCAGGGTCATGCCTTGTTAGATTCTTTGGTAGTTTTTACGATTTTATCCTGAGTCATTATCGATACCGGCGTCGCCGTAGCAGACAAGGTAACAAAGGGATGCCCGAGCGGCGGCATACGCAGACACACGCCGCTTCGGGTCAGTCCCCAAAAAGGGTCACCGGTGCAGCGGAGCCTCTTAGTGCGAGCCGCCAAGGGCTAAGCGCATTTGTCGGCACGCTCAACGACTGCCCGGGTCATTCCTTTCGGCGTCTGTTTGCGGCGCTCGAAGACACTGATCGAAGAGCACGGTGCGGACCGCACCGTGCTCTTCGATCAGTGTCTTCGAGCGCCGCAAACAGACGCCGAAAAGGAATGACCCGGGCAGTCGCTGAGCGTGCCGACAAATGCGCTGAGCCCTGGCGGCTCGCACTAGAGCAGGCTCCGCTGCACCGGTGACCCTCTTTGGGGACTCGACCCGAAGCGGCGTGTGTCCTGCGTAAAGCCGCCGCTCGGGCATCCCTTGCGGTTACCTTGTCTGCTACGGCAGCATCGCCGATCTTGAAATTGCATCGGGATAAGCAGACTCAGGATAAAGGAATTATCTCGTATGAAGGTATGCATGGGAGCGTGGTGAATGCCAAACACTCGCACAAGCTGTCGAATCTAACAAAGGCGTGACCCTATGTAGCTTTAACTGACGCTGCTGATCAGTTTGTTTATAATGATCAGATTTTGCACTCCGCATGTTTTCGAGTACAAACATTAAGCGCATCTCTCGACTCGCATGTGAAAAACTGGCGACGCACAAAATACTTGCGAATGAGCTGGCCAAGCTACGCCGTCTGTGTGTGACGGCATGGGGCACCGTGACGCCATCGAGGCTCTGTAACGTCACGCGATATCAATGCCATTACGTGATGACGACGTTACTAGATTACCCCCAGCTGTGCAACTCCCGCAGATGGGGGTATACCCCCTCTTACTCCCTCGAGTCCGCCTCCCGTCGTTTGAAGCGCAATCTAGATTCTCGTATCTAAACGGTGTGTTCCATGGAGTATGGGGGAAAACTCCATCTATAGACGCTGTGCTTAGAAACATGCGTATTGGATCAAATACATTGCGGTTAGCCTCTAGCAGCCGTCTCCCATAAACGGCGGCGCGTAGAACGACAGGAGGCGAGTCTTTGGGGGAGAGGGGAGCAGCCTCGTGCAATTAGAGTCTATGAGAAGTTCCTAACTGGAGCTAATCGAGTAAGGTTATGGGTCCCAGTATATCACGTGACCTCATGATGCCACGGGACGTCACGATGTCACATGAAATCATGTGATATCACCCCATACGAAATCGTGACGTCACATGACACTCAAAGTTGACGTCAAGTCACGTAACTCTCAGAGTCGCGTGACTTCATGATGTCCCGTGACCTGTGCGTCAGTCGAGCGCAGCGTGTCGATTTTCACATGAAACCCAACCCTTAAAACACTATGTGCTAAGAAGCTGAGGGACGCGTCCATGAATGTCTTTATTCTGGTTTTAGATGAGTTTATACGCAAGGTCCCTTCTTCAAGGGCTGAAGAGCGCCATACGACCACGCGAAATTCCTTATCGGGGCACAGCTCTCACATAAAGTCGCTCCACTCGCCAAAAGGTGCAGTTTAAACAACAGGGTTGACACTAGTCAGCGTCAGAACACGCCTTGATCTGGTTGCAATTGTTGAGCAGCACAACTGCTCTATTTTAATCGCCATCTTCTGCGACAGTCAGTATCTGAAAGGAAACTCTGGAGCAGTACTTACATACTCTAAACATATTTAACGTTTCTGTTTCTGATCCCTACTGAAAAATCCAGTATAACTTTTCGCTATCCGGATTATGGAACCGGAAATCTATCTGGATTCTATCTGGACTCTATCTGGATTTTAGGTTTTCAGAAATTATTCATTTGTCTGCAATCTGGATTTCGGGTTTCCAGAAACAAATTTCCGAATTTCCGAATCAATACTCCGGATAGTGAAGAGTTATACTGTTTTTTTCGGCAAAAATTGCTTAGCAGTTTTTTTTTAATTTTCTAGTTTAAGGATGATTGTCGACAATAAACTCGAAATTCGTTGAGTAGATTCTCGTGACATCTAATTTAGAGTTTCAAGTACTTGCAGAAGGTGAACGCTGCTTTTTTTCTAACTTTTTTTTAGATTGCACATTACCTGGAGAGAAAAGCTTATGGGTATTCAGTAGGTTATTTTACGTCAAAGGTTAGCTCAAGCAGAATAATATCTACTGGAAGTCCTAAAAATCATTTGAAGGCCCATTTAACACAGTGCTCGTCAAACTTATCCGAAACACGCAAACGGCGTGACGGCGATCCTGGCGGCAGTCGAAGAACCTGCGTCATGACATAGCGCGCTCAGTGAAATCCTAGCAGGGGAAGGTGCTCACTTCTAAGAAGCTAAGACCGGTGATCGCTGCAAATCCAAATGCTCGCTGATTGAATCATCCAATTACTGACTTTTCGAAAGCCATCTATGCAATCCGTGCAAAGATGTAGCGATTAGTATAGATTGCCCCACCGGCAATATTTCTGCTTCGTCCACGGTCCAGCGAGTGGCCTCCCCTGCTCGGGCTGTCCCATTGTGCACTTGGGCTGATGTGTGTGAAGTTGTGTGAAATTCGGAGAGTGTTTTCCGGAGTTTAGTCTTTGCTGTAAATTCGGGGCTTATTGGAGTTTTTTTTTTTATAGATTCCTAGTGATCTAAAATTCAGGGTTTACGTTTTCCGGATTTGCAATGTTGCAGTATTACAAAAGAAAATATATAAAGTCCGGACCTAAACGTACCCTAAATTCGTCAGAACTCATCTCTATTCAATGATATTTCTCCAGCTACATTTGGCATTGGTGCCTTTGCCATTAGTAATACTAACTATCCCACGACAAATATGGCAAAGAAGTGTTGACTCAATAACTCGATACTTTAAAATAACTAAACTCCTGGACGTAGCTGCTGGGAAGCATGGGAGCTTCAGCTTCACTCCACCTCTGTTGAAATCTACGGGATCCTACTTTCATTGTTATAAAATCACTACCCTTCCTTCCTCTAAGCAGCACAAGTAGTAGGGTTTAAACTTGGAAACCTTAACAATGGCTTTTGTCGTGACCCAGGGGTAGCATGACCCGTTGTCCTGTACGAACCTTTGGCGAGCTAAAACGTAACTGAAAACAAAAGAAAAACAAGCTCTAGCTCTTGTCGGTCCTCTGTGTTCCGTTCCTGTCCCTGTCATCGTCTTTTTGTGCTATTTTTTTTCATCGTGGTTCAGGTAGTATTTACCGTCCAAAGTGTGAAGTTATCCAGTATGGAGCAGTCTCATGATGGTAGATATAGATTAATGAAATAGTATAGGGCATCACTGATAAAACACAGACTGTAAAGTGAGGGCCAAGATACGCGTGAACATAAAACCGAACATGACATGAACATCCCGAGGCAGTACGCAAAATTTCTAGCTCATGCTAATGAGCAAATGTCATCTTTATTAGAAATAGCAGTGCATCTCTATGTCCTTTTTGCTGTAAAACCTCGCGTATTGTATTTTCCTGGAAATTTACATTTAGCGTATTTCCTTCGGATCTATCATGTGAGCCCAGGATCTGTTTCACGTACCCCCTTCCCGATATTTCAGTGCCAAACAGTGAACAAAGAGATTTTCCGCAGGCCGGCCAACAGCTGGAATATTTTAAGTAACGTTCTCCCGTGCCGGTCTCAAGCGGTTATGTGAACGATCGTGTTGTGAAATTTTTTATTGCGATAAAAGTTTCTTTAACTACTGACCAACCAACGATTTCACAACTTTCATTCAAGATATACATAGTAGGGCAATGCACTCTTCCATCACTGAAAGGTTCTTTGCAAATCTTTTGGCGGTTTCTTTTTCTTTTTTTTTTGATAGGCAAGCATATTTTTTATTGGTAAAGTCTTTAGTACATTTCTGATTTGGAAGCTCATTTAAACAAATGCGTTTTCCTTACACATAAATGACTTTTTTATACATAGAAGCCTATTCATGCTTCTTTTCAGTGGTGGACAGCTTTCTTGCGTGTTTGTGAGCTGGACAAAATGAAATACAAAAGGGCTCAGAGTTGAACTATGACGATCTCATTGTCACACACTCAGTGCGACAGAAAGTCACTAAGCAGCGTTAAGTCGGATGGAGTATCAAATACAACCTCGTTCTATTTTTTAAAGAAAATATTAGTGTTGTGTATTTGCAAAGTGAATTTACGAGTATCTTGAAAATGAGAGAGCTTCAGTGCAGGCTGGGCCAATTTAGCCATGTAGGAGAAACTATTCACTTGGTATGCGCTCCTTTAGGTGAGCACTAGATGAACAATTTATATTACTCCTTTTCACCAGACGCAATATGGTGCTGAATGCAATACTCGTTTGGAAAACAACGAATTGTCACTATCGATGAGGCTTCTATTTATTTATTTTTTTTATTTACTGCAGGCCTTTTTATAGGCCCAGACAGGATAGGCTTAGGCAAGGTAGACTGAAAGGATGTGTCCCAAAACTATCATAGCCCTTCGAAAGTATAATGTTAGCTTGCGTATATCCAGTAGAACGTATTCCATGAAATATATTCCACAATAATCCCAATCGCTTACACTTTATTTTCTTAAAGACGTCCACAGGGTATTACATAAGTGTGGTACAACTAATGCCACTAGATCTTTGGAAATGTAGCGCCAAGCTCCCGCGTGTTCGCCATTTTACCTCTTTGAATGAGCAGTTTCTTCTTGACCTTTTCATTCTTGGTGAGTCGATTCAAATTCGGGGTAACAGGTTGCTATATGAAGATATAGCTTGTATACCTAGATTTTGTTATCCGACACAACGGCGGAAACAACCTCATGTCTTCGAATCGCCACCACATGCGGCGGCCGTGCAGCAATAAAGATTAATTTCCCTGTCTCGAAATACGCAAGAACAATATCATTATAAGAGATCCGTAGAGATCAACATGATTGATAATTTCATTACATGCAGGGTGTCAACGAGGAATACTGGCGAGGAATGATTTCAGTATGATAATGATCCATAGCGATCTTCGCCGCGACAGGTTCAGAACCAGCCTTGCGGAAGCTTCGAGGATTTTAATTGGCCCGAAATGAAGATTGCCATGGTAACAAAAACTGAACAGCCAATCGCCTTGCGAGATTTTGGTCGTCTATAGGTTTGTGTCTGACTAGCAGGCAGTGAAGACAACGGCACTATTTTCCCATGATACAGTTCCTTTAGGTACATTAAGAGAAAACTCATTAATGACACATATCATTGTAATGGGTGTTGAATTAGGTGTTCTATGAAGGTTGATGGACAGGTGATGGCAGCAATGTTGGTAAAAGCCGTTCCGGCCCGAAACCGTACAGGCAAGAAATGCGGTGAGGAAGGTAATGGTGTTGGAGCGTGGACGAGAGGCTCGAAGTTCATGGCCTCTGCTCTGTGACATGCGTGCACGGAGTACCATATTCGGTTCATGGGCGAGCGAAGAATAATAAAACTTATGGAATAAACAGAGACTGGCGAGGCGGCGACAACACGAAAGATTTGGTAGGCCTTATTCACGTTTTAATAATGATATGCTGATATCGCATGAATATGAAGAATGAATGAATCTGGCGGCGAGATTTCGTATGGCTTCTATTGCGTTAATAAGATAGATTTGATGAGGGCTAAAGAGAGAAGACGCGTGTTTTAACTTTGATCTTACGAGTGATTTGTAGGCCAGTAGTTCTAAGTGTTGGGGGCGGACCGTAGGTGACGCTTCAGGAATTTGAGTGTTCTGTTTGCCAAAGCTGCAAAAGCTGACACCTAGGTATTTAGGAATCCACTAGTCCAACAGGGATGTTGTCGATAGCACAGGAAAAAGAGATGGGGCTTGCGGTGGCGGTGAAAATACATGATTTTACATTTTTTTAGTTAAATGTCGCTAGCCGGTGGCTGCACCACTGTTGTACGTTGTCAAGATACTTCTGGAGGCTAGTTTATTTCATAATACTGCCAGCCACCTACAAGGTGGCCAAGGCACCTTGGTTAGTGACTGAGCGTTAAATAACACAATCATCGGCGAACATTCGGACATTCTAATGAGGTGCGCAATACATGATTTTACGTGCCGTAGTAAATACTTTATATTAAGAGCACAACCAGGATTCATCTTTCAAGACTGTGACACGAAGTTCCAGCAATCGCCGGCACTTCGGGGTGACAAACTACCTTGTGACCGTTTTAGGATTCAGTTAAAACATGTGGCTGGGCTATGCAACCAAACATTTGGTTGTATAAATACGGCGTTATTAATTTAACCGATGTTTTTAGGCTGCAGTGCTGCGTGAAAGCAAAATAACGCAAATTCTTGTTTTTGTTATTTGAAAATAAAAGTGGATCGTACGAACGAGAAAAAATACTACGTGTTTTGCATGAAACAATGCGGAAAATGTATTAGAATCTTTGTGGTTCAAACCGGTTGGAACCGGTTTGAAGCGTTATTTTTACACTCCTGATATGAACCGGAACTGACCAGAAAGCTTTTAACCCGAACCCGAACCGATAAAACTTTGGGTTCGACACTCTGGCTACGATGAAGATAGACGAACACTCATTTCGAAATGTATTCATCCTTCGAAAAAACTTCAGCAGAGGCTGTTTTATTAACTATGTCGACTAATTATTGACTCTACCAATGCTTTTCATTTATAGAGGTAGTACATTCCTTGAACTTATACTCTGCTTCATGTGATATATTGACTAGCAAAAGCAACATAGTTGCAACTTGCAACTTTCGTAAGGGAGAATACGGCCACCTGCGCATGAGTGTTTTTGAATTGTCGAGTACACAAGGCGGTATGCAAGTCAACAGGGCCGTGATTTCTCTCACGTACGTGATGCACTGCGTCTGTATTTGCCTTTCCTGTGTATGTGAGAACTGCATGTGGTGCATGTGGCATTAAATCCTGTTGCTCGTAAAAATATTCCTAGGAGGCTGCAAATACATACTTAGAATACCTTCCAGGCTCGTTAAGAGCATTTGGTAAGGAGAGGGGGGCAGGCTAAGGAAATACTTCAAGATATAAACAAAGCAAGGCAGGATACATAAAAGCACACACTAAATTGAAAATAAGCACTACTTGGAATTTAACAAAGAAAATAATTAATCAAAAATGATACATATACAACACAATAAATACATGCCGTTAGACTTTAAAAAAAAAACAAGTGGATAGATTCAACAAATGCATATGATGTATATTCAATCTACCTCAGGATGCGAATGTAGTAGACAAAAAAATACAAGATTTTCGCGGAACAATGGGGCGTCACTGAGGAGCAATAGAGATTCGGGAAGGTCGTTCCAAGCGAGACTTCTCACGAGGAACAGATGAGTTGATGAGTACGTGTGCTGAACCGGTTAGAACTTTTCCTGTTTGTGGTACGATCGGATGATCGGTTAGGATATTGATGAAAAAAAAATACTCGAGAAATGGTGGCTGCGATATAACATGAATTAGGCAGAAAAGAGACATAGTTCGACTCAACTTCACTCAAGGTTACTGTCATTTCAGGAAAAAGTCAGTTAAGGTAGTTGAATACAAAGATGTCATGAAGCGTGCTGCTTGATTTTAGACTGCATCATTGCGAAAGACTAGGCATTTGTGATGAAGAGTCCAGGTCGCTGACGCATATTCGAGTTCAAGACGGACATTGTGTTTCGTAAACATGCTTGCGGAGGTGAGTAGGAGTTGTTTTGAGATTGTGTTTTGTACAGCCAAGAGTTCTAGACGCGTCTACAGTCATCAAAGCCGGATTAAGAGATTTCGGGGCCTTTGGATAAGGTTTTTCTCTAAGGCCCTCATGATGATGATGCTGACGTCAACAACGATGATGATATGACTGCCTAACACAGTACATTTTGAAAGGCCTAAGTTTTTTTTTTTTATATCTGTACCTTTTTGAGCAATGTTATCGAACAAAAAGGAGGTCAACTTTTATGATCACTTTAAGTCAATTACTCTTTATGGGCAAACGGAACGCGGCAATCTAATGACTGCCACGACTCGCTTTCCAGTAACCGCCCTCTGGGTTAGCAGATGCCGAACTAACTCTTTGCCCGTATCGTGCTCAACTGTGTTCGGTTTTCCGTGGCTACGATGGCGGAAATTGCTAAGTTGCCCGTGGCAGACGCTCACATTTAGTAGTTAGCGGGAAAGACAGAGCAAGCGGACCAGCCTCTTCCCCAGTCTCTTTGGCATGATCGATTGATTTTACTCGGTAGTCATTGTCTAGATTTTTGATGATCCAGGAAGTTAGAATCTTTATTGGATGTCTTAGGATACTGGTTGCATATCTAGTCAACTTTGGTAGCTTTGTTCTCCTCGTCCTTTTTTTTAAACTCTGCTTTCCACTTAGATCCCTCAATTTGATGGGTGTGACCTGACATTTGGACTGCGAATTAAAAATAACTATACGCAACCGGAAGAACAAGACCCCGTCATATTGCCCGTTTTTATGACTCAAACTAAAGCAATAAAATAGGGCTGGTGCAGACGAATCAAGTGATCTGGCTGGCTACCTTCTACTTTCACGCTCTGGTTCAACAAAATCAGCCACTCAGAGGCAGAAACACGAAGCCCACTAACTAAGAATGTCGTCCATTTTTTGTTTGCAGCGCAATATCATCTCCCTCTTTCTTTTTTTGAATACCAAGGAATGCTTTTATATGTAACGTTTCTGGAAGGCCGAATGCATTTCTTGTGTCTTGTAATCGGAAAGAAACATTTAAACGCATTGGTATAGAAAAGAGTTCTCCACATTGCTCAAAGGCTCAATGTGGAGACAGTGAACACTTCGAGAACTAAAGCCATGTGTATGCAACTTTCGGTGTAAACAAAGACTTGGCTAAACAACCACCGTCGTCCCTAAAACGGACTTGAAAAAAGGTCCCATGAAAAGAGAGAAAGCTTTAGGTCTTCCGTCTGACTTTAGTTAGAAAAGAAACCGGCGCGGAGACGACTGCTCTGTCCTCTTTGACAGGGAGAATCGAAGACTGTTCTTCAAAAACGTGTTTTCACGCATTGTATCAGTAGGCACGAGCTTCAGTAGGACAAAAAGGCAGCCTACAATGTTTCCCTTTCTTTCTCAAAAGAGCGATGAAAACAGCGAGAAGGCTGTGGGCCCCTCAGCCTCTTTCTTTGCTTAAAGCCGTTTTGAAAAGAACGCGGAGAAATAACGTATGGAGACGGTCGCACATCAAAATTTATCGAGCCTTTCTGCACACCAACCAAAGAACCTCTCCGCGCAGAGTGCAGTCTGCTTTCGCTTGCAGTGTCATTATCTTTGTATGTGTCTCTTCTTGAATGCCGTGGAAATATTCATCAAAAATAGATCTTTTGTATTATGAAAAAGTTTATTTTGTTTTATTTTTAAACCCAAAATATTTTTTTCGTGTTTTTTTTTTCTTTACGACCTACAGCATAGGAAGCGGTCACCTATTGTTTGCCGCCACCTAGCGGTAGCTGGCACAGAATCATCGTGAAGCAATGGCGACGAACAGCCAGCGGATTTGGTGTCCTCGTCGTCATTACGACGAAGTGGCGGTTACGAATCCAAAACACTTCTTCCGTGATACCAATATGACGAAAGGGAAAACTCCACAGAATCTGGTCACGTGTACGATGTGAAGGAGGTCCGTTTCGACGGACAATTGAATGCCTAGAGCGCTCAGACATGTACACGTTACCCCCGTGCAATTCAAATACCGTTACTCGTTACTCGCTCAAAAAAGTAACTAAATACGTTACTCGTTACCGGGATTCTCCAAAGGAACGCGTGAGTTACTCAAAAGTAACGAGTTACTTTTCACGTTACTTTGACGACCAAATACTACAACTGTTTTTAGTTTAATGGTTTATTTTTAGTAGTCATTGCCCTTTAAGCAGCAGCGCCTGTAGAATTTTTCATCAGCTATGTTTTCCGCTTCCTTTGAATATACATCTCCGGCGACGCTGAAGAGCCGTTCCACTTTCGACGCGCGCTCAAAAAGAACGACAGTGTTGCGCTTGCGGAAGAGCTACTGAATCTTCAAGAACTGTGCCTTCATTGAGGACAGGGGCATTGGGTTGTGTGCCTTCCCGTGTTTGCAGCCTCCGGGGCTTTACCCGGTCCGTACCCGTTTCGGAGAAGTTCCAACCAACCAACCTGATTGTGCTCGCTGGGTGAAGGACATTCCCAGTTGTATTCAGTACAGCAATGTTTATCGCTGGACACGTCAGTCGGACTGCCTGACTGATGTGTTCAGCGATATACGTTGCTGTACCGTCATACTGTTTAGTTGTTTTTCGTCCTTTGTCACAATAGACGCATACTCAGGCGAATAAAAACAAGGCTGTTTATGCGGTGGTGTTGTACATGTTACTTTCTCAAAAGTAACGAGATACTGTTACTCGTTACTTAGCTTCAAGTAACTAAATACCGTTACTCTTCGTTCCTTTTGAAAAAAGTAACTAAATACGTTACTCGTTTACCGAAAATAGTAACTCAGTACGGGCAACTCGTTACTTTGTAACGCGTTACGTACATGTATGGGAGCGCTCTACTCCGCAGACGAAGTTGGAGCTCGTCCGCAAAAAACAACGTCGAGCTTCGCGTGAGCACACAAGAAAGTTTTCTTTAGTTGGCGTTGGAGTGGGCTGCACTAATGCATGTACATACGTTTATTGCTAGCTGAATCAGCTTGACAACAACCGGGTGATTGTTTTCGCGCTCTTTCCGCGATTCCCAGCACTGTACTCTCTTCCTGTAGGCGGATGGAAACATCCGGTGGGTGGGTTGTGGCTTAAGTGGGCGACTTCCTTCCCCTTATCGTTTCCGGTGAGGTGTTTGCTGCATATCTTAGAGTTTGCTCTAGGTGTCCATGTTGTCCATCGTCGTTGGTGTTAATTGCATTATTTTTCAGAGAACAAAGGAAACCGCGACCTGCAATGTGAGAAACGCCACTTACTTGCATCGACGCACAAGTCGCACCAGGTCGCGTATGCCTGTTCTTGTATTTTGGAAGGGAAGCCGTTGAAACTTTGTGCCGTGCGCGTTCTTGTCCGTATTGTTGCAGCTAACCACGCAGATATTCTATTGGCTTTCTTGGAGTGGGATAACACCGAAATTAGCAGCGCTAACTCCACTACAACACACAACCAACGCAGTGACTGGCAGAATCTTTGCGATGAAACGACCCGTTTGCCGCTAGTACTTCTGGTCGGGGCCTGAATTAGGCCCAGCAGGCTCTATGAGGGCCCCGAGGGGTCGGGGCCCTGCCTGCAGTGCCACAGCCCAGTGTACCTTAATCCGGCCCTGGCAGTCATGGTGTTAATATGAGTGACCTATGAAAGGCTAGATGAAATGTGGACACCAAAATACTGGTAAAATAAAAATACTTTTTTTTGCAGGTTCGTTAGAAATAAATTTTTGAAAGCTACACTTATGTGGATTGTGCAGGTAAGTTACATGGCCAGGGGACATAGTATAGAGGGCTAATTGTAACAATCTGTCTTATGATTAATTAAAATCGGTGAATTAACTTTAAAATTGTAAAAATAGACATATGGTTCCAATTAGAAACTTGCTGAGCGTCATCGAAATCAGTAATTTTCAGAAAATCTTAAGTGCGTGAAAAGGTGAGAAGGCGCTAAAGTTCGTGTAGCAGGAGCAAGGCTAATGGTGCGATAACGCGCCCGCACGAATTTTTAGTTTCTTATCATAGCCCCAGCCTCCCCTACCTGCTGCACGAGTGGTACCTTTAGCGCACTACTGCGATTTCCACGCGCTCAAAGTATTTTTTAAAAAAAAAAAAATATTGATTTGGTGATTTTGAATACCCAGAGCAAGCTTCTAATTGAGCCATGTCCACTAATAAAAGTTAATTAACCAATTTTACTTAATTAGCCTACTGATGTTAAGGATTAGCCTCATATCAGGCACGCATCCAGGGGGGGGGGGCATGAGGCCTGGTCCCCTCTCCCTCCCCGAAATCTTCCATTTTGCTGGGACCCTCTCCCCCCTCCCCTCCTACAGCATTTTGTTCGTGGGCGGCCCCCCCCCCCCCCCCCCCTCGGAAACAAAATCCTGGCTACGTGCTTGCCCTCATATACTATATCCTCTTGGCCGTATAACACACCTGCACAAACCGAATAAAAGGCTCTCCGCCTCACACATATGCAACTGAGTAAGACCGAGAGATTCCTCGAAACCGGTTTTTAAGTTTTCTTACGACGTCTTGGGACCAGCTCCGCTGCTACGGATCCGGTCCCAAGACGTCGCAGGAGTCTTAAAAACCGGTTTGGTCTCTCTCGGTCTTAGTCGGTTACATGTGTGAACGGCGCTTTAGTTTAGCTTTCACGGCTTATAAACCAATCTGTAAAGCTTAAAAAAAAAACACCTTGTATATCGTCAGCATCCTGTATTATTTTAGCATGTACATCAGCAGACTATAGCGGTGTTGCCGTAGCACCCTAAGGGCCTGTTCAAACCTTTGCGTCTTTAGACCGTGCGCCTTAAGACCTTTTTCAAATCTTTTACGACGAGAGGACGTACAGGCCTGGGACCCTGATAGGAAACGAGTCTCACGCGAACGCTGACGCGGCACTCGCATCCAATCAGCGCCCGTGCCAGACCCCCGGACACACGTCATGGTGACGTAACGCGCAGGCTTTGTCAGTTCAGGAGGTGTTGTTTCTGTTCAGTTCCGGGTTCGGCTAAAAATAACGGTTCGGTTCCGGTTTTCGGTTCGGTTCGGTTC
>JAZHYW010019176.1:0-19719 GCA_037355805.1 Ixodes ricinus | reverse complement strand
AAGTATATCAATATTTATATCACCAATTACACAGACGCATTCTTCACATGAAAGGGTGGAGAGAGCTGTATCAAGTTGCGGCACAAAACAAGCGACCATTACAGCTCGGAGGGCGATAGACTGAGAGTAAGATAAGAAAGTGACCACCAAAGTGGTGCCAAAGCGCAGTGCAACTACTTCTGCTTGAATGAAGGAAAAGCTCAGCTCAGACACCGACCAGATGTCTTTTATAAATACTGCAATACCCCCCCCCCCCAATGGGGTTTAGAAAAATATTCCGAAGAAACATTGATCTCAGTAACAATGAAAACATCAAAAGAGAAATAAATGGAGAGATTAAAACAAGAAAGTGACCCCAGTGTTTCCGAATACTACGTATATTAATATGGGTGACACACAAAGAGCGGCTCACACAATTAATAAAAAAATTTGTGAACTTCCCCAAAGGTTGTACAAGAACGAAAACTCTCAGAATCCATAAACTAAGCAAACCGAAAAGTCAACTGTCCCGTCTTACACTAGCTTCTCGAGGTCCCGTACCGCGGCCTATGCGTATTGCTAGGAGTTCCCTCTATCTTTTCCTCGCTTAAATTTTAGTGTTTTTAAGCCAAACAAATCTGTACCCGTGCTCCTTCCCCTTCCTTCTTGCCAACCAGAACAATTCTTGCTTTGCTTGGGTGAGGTTATCATGGCTAAAAGAAGCGACTCGTCCCTCCCTGTCTCGGCTTTCGCAATTTTCCGCGTGCAGCCATCCATGTTTCCTTTATTGAAACCGATGCGAATCTGATCAGAACTATTGGGGTTGTGTCACGTTTTGTCGGTGAGCGATGCATTGTTAAGATATCGGACGACTGACAGGATGGAAGTGCCAAGATTTTGAGACAGATCTTTTATCGTTGCGATTAAATCCTCTCCAGGAGCGAAAGCCAGGCCATGAATTTCCATATTGCAACGACGACTGTACTGTTGCGTGTCGTTTAGCTCTTCGTTTAGTCGAGAAATTTCCCGCGACTGGTCTTCCATCGACTGCCCTGACTGTGCAGATCTCTTGCTGCAGATCCTCTCACCGATTCTTGGTTAGTTTGGCATAGGAGTAAGTACGAAATCATAATTCGTGCTAAAAGTGCCAACGGTTGTTTTGAAGTACGCTGACCGTGCTGGGCGAAGCTCTTCTCCACAACCGGCTTTAATGTCAACAGTTGGTCGACCTTAGCCGGAAGAGGCAGGAGGGTTTCGGCATTCGTTTTCAAAGAAAGGGGTTGGTTAAGCGTGGTACTGATTGAGTTCAACTCGATCAGGAGACAGTGGCGGCTTGCTCCTGCTGAACCTTGTCCAAGCCTGATCGGCGGCGCGTACTGGGACGCCACTGCCAGCTGCGCAACCTCGAGCGAAGCTCCCAGCGGAAAGACGTCCAAAGCGGACGTCTAGTAACATCTCAAGATTGACGGTACTTACCTCACCATTATAATGGCGACTGAAAAGTGACGTCACGAAATATTGTGTTTCACGAGATCCGGAAAATGTTGTATGGGGTTGTTACATTATAGTTCCCAGAAAACAAACGCCGTTACAATATTTTCGGAAGTACCCGACGTAAGTGCCGCTTAGGAGGAATGTGATGAAAAGCATCAGAATAAACAGGAAGGCGTTTATTCGCAATGAAGCCGCTATGAATGAGTGGCGTTTAGCGATAGGCGAGCCATGAGTCGTTCGGGAATTTATAAGTTCCCATGATCAAGCTAACTATGGACATGCGGGCAATGAAGGCCTGTTTTTGTCGGGAGATGGGGTTGCGGTGATTGCCTGGATCTCGGACGACTCGTGGCAGACGGACAAGCAAGTTTCTTCTGTGAATGCTAAGCGTCCAGTGTCAAGCACAGCACGTCGCTACGGGACGTTGTCGACGTTTCGAACACTTACCGTTTTCAATCAAAAGTGTTGGCACATGGGCCAATTTTGCAAAAAACAAACAAAAAAAAAAAACTGGAAGTCTTTCTCGAGTCCAGCGCTATCATGAACAGTAACTGAAAACGATCCACAATTTAGTCGGTGTGCTGGCGAAACGTATCTGCATCTGCGGAGTCGCGGGCGATCCGTACGACGTCCAAACGCGTCATTGACGTTCTTACACTCTAAGAAAAAAAAATGGAGGAAAAAAGGCAGCAACGGCGCGTCTTCCTACCCTTTACCGACGCGCCCCCAAGCGGACACCAGAAGAGGGAGGAACGAGACGTTTTTCTCCTTCTCCAGGCAGACGGGAGAAAGCTTTCGCCAACCCGACTCATCTTCTTTCGGTTTCGTTTTTCGAGCACGTCGCGCACGTTGTTTAATAAATGTTGTTGAGTTGATTGAGCTTCAGCGGCAGCGAAGGCCACCTGTAATTCCGTCTTCTAGTCCAAACGTGCAGAACATTTCGCTTGCATTGACGTTTTTACAACTAATTTTATCAAACGAGCAAACGACGCCGCTCGAAACAGCGAAGTTCCGGAGCAGTGCCAGCAGCGCTACGTACACTGGGTAAGATGGCCGTCTCCGGATTGCGGGCAGGTCGCTGCACAAGGAGGTTATAAGTACTCGGAGGGCGCACGTTGCAATATTGGTGAAGCCTAGTCATAAAAAGTTTAAACGATGTTGTGGCCAACGTGACCGCAGATCTCTCTGGCAATTGGTGCGCGTGACATGTCACGTGTGAGATGGATGGTTGATTGTAGGAGGATTCCCTGCAGGCTTGCGCGCGTCCGTCCGGTAGGTTTTATCAGATGGATGGCTAGACTATTGTGGCTTAGCTAGACGAAGGCTAGCTACGGTCACGTGATGTGGTCATGTTGGCCTGATAAGAGAGGAGAGTAAGGAGGAAAATGAGAAAGTGGCGAGGCGTCAAGGGAGCATGGCTTGCGGAGGCTACGCGGCTCACGTCATGCCTTCTCCTACCCTTCTAGCCAACTCCTCCTTGGTCGACTCGTGTCGACTGTCTTCGACGTTATGGAAATCGCAGGAGCCGCGTCCAAGCCAGGCTAGGGTTTGCTGCCGGCTGCCTGCGTACCTTCCGTGCTGAGTTCGGTTCTGTTTCCCTTACGCCGAGGTGCCAACCGGCAATCAACGCGGTTTTGTATTTCTGCGTGCCAGCAACAGTAGTGGCAGAAGCATCATGATGCTTGATGTTGTGCGTTGTGAGCAGGAAGACTGGAATTATCGCCGATGTGACCGTGTGTCAGTGGTGTCAGTGGTGTAACAAGATGAGGATGACGTAAGCCGTCGGGCATTGATGCCGCTGGTCGGGCCGTGATCGGATGGGGGCGGGGCATAGGCGTGCGCAGGATTTTTCATAAGGGGGGCGAGGCTTCCCAGACGCCCCCCCCCCCCCACCCACCCCGCCGGGTCGGTGTGTTTTATGCCGTCAAAAAAAGAAACCGCCGCCGGCGCAGTCGCGCGCAGGTCGGGCCAACTTTGCGCCCCCTCCCTAGATGATTAGAGGGGCGGCCCTAGCCCCCTGCCCCCTGTGCGCACGCCTATGGGACGCGTGGTGTCTGGGTTGACAATTCCACTTTACATTAAAGAGTTTCAGACCATGAGGGATTAGGTGCAATCGATCGACCTGTGGTTAGTCATGTTGGAACCCTGGTCTGAGCAGTAAGCTCCTACCGTACAGTGTGCCAATGTGACTGTCTCGTCCCCGAGAGCGATTGCGCTCTGGGAAAAGGACTGAACAGTACGAGATTATGACGGAAGGTACGTATATTTACAGTGTGGAATTTTAGCATTAAAACAGAATAGTAAGGTAAAATCGAAAAAGATAAAGCTATCCTTTATTTTGCTGTTTTTAAAATATACTACGGTTCCTGGAGGAACGTTGCCCTCAAGTGGCGACGCTGGGATGAGCGCTTTGAAGTTTTCGAGGCCGCCGCGGCGTAGCTCCGTACACTTCACACCTGCCGCAAGGTGCGCGGCTTTGACTGCATTCAAGATTTGAGTCGAAAGGCGATTTCTCCGCCCGTGAAGCATCACTGCCAGCTGAGTTAGAATATCCGGTCTACAGAGATTAATTCAAGACGGCAATTGCAGCCGTGCGCGAACAAGCGAGAAATAGAAAAACAAACACAACAATAGAAATACTGGCCACGTAGTGCCGTACGGGGAAACAAACTCATGGCTTGGAACCGCATTGGAGCGGCTCGGTTTTATAGGCTTTCTCAAATAATTACCGCATGATCGAGCGTTTACTTATTAATAAGAAATTAATCCCCTGAGCCATTCAAAATACTCTCAGAGGTATGACATTGCTGGAAAAGAGTCAAACATGCTGGGAATATCTTTTTGTTGCTTAGGCAGTCGCCGAGAAATTCCGTGCGATTCAACACGACCAAGTATAAAAGACGGAAACGCAGAGCTCGGGTGTAGTGCTCGGGTTAGTGTGCCGTTGTATGAGTGTTTGTATGCGCAATGTACTCTGTACGCGCTCAATGCATGTTCAGCTGATGCTTGTAGTATGCGTAATGTGTCTACATGTGTGTATAATGGTGGTTCCCGGAGATCCCGAAGCGCAATGCTGGCGCAATGGTAGCGTGACGCAAATAAAAATATTTTTTTGTAGAACATCAATTGGGTGGTACCTAGCGCCGACCTAGCCTGGCTACTTTCGATTACTCAGCTTGGTCCTGCCATCTGGCGGCAAGCGATTTAACCTCCCCTTTCACGCTACGCGGCAACGTCATAATAGCGAGTTATAGTAGACCGTGTTTCCCGCTCCGCTTAGCCCCTCCGCTACCCGGAACTCTACAGCCAAGGCCATCGGCGCGCGAGCGCAGTGGCATTTCTTCGTAACGGAGAGACTGTGAAGGGGACAGTCTATATACTCCCTGTGTCTTGTTGCCGTGCTGAAATGAGCCAAGGGCTGCTTCGGGATTTTGCTGTTTTTTTGTTTAGAGCGGCTTTTTTTTTTTTTTTGGTTTTGCGGGCGGAATGGCTTACCACTCCTCCGTGATGTGCGGTTGACGAAGGAATTGGGGCTCGAGTGAACAGCAGAGGCAAGACATAAAGTGCGCGAAGTAACTAGGGGCCGGTTGTCTCCGTTTATTATCGCAGTGCTGACGATGAGAAGACTGAGTGACTGCATGCTTGCGAAACGTAAGTTTCTTTACCTGCAGGGGAAGCCGGCTTTTCGGAAATAAATACAGTTCGCGGAAAGCTCGTGTTACGTTTTTATTTGCTGCTCCTCCCTGCCCCGTACAATAGGCGTAGTGTTCTCGTTCAGCCTTACCGGAGCTCGATTTCCTCGATTCACGCAGCAACGCCATAATGAGATGCAGGCGACGGAGGAATTTTTTGCTACCCTTCTTTCAGGGACTGAAAGTATCTCCTTTCTGAAGGAACATATGTGTCAGGAGCGTTCCTCCCTGTAGGGAGGACGCTATATACTCGACCCAATTTTTCTAAGAAGCGTACTCTCTCTTTTCGCTACTTTTGGCCTTTTGGTACTAAACTTGAGTTTGGTAGTGTGATATGGAACTCGCTGACGGCCTCTGATGCGTCACGAATTGAACCCGTACAGAAACGGTTTGTTCGCATTGTGCACGACGAGGCATTTTAATAGGAAGGTTTTATTATGATTACGAATATATTCCTACCACTTAAGCTTTCAAAAAATTTATTGACATGCAGACTCCTCGCGCGTGATATTATATTTTTACAGAGAAAGTGATCCACGGGTCAATGTAATGCTGACATGCATAGCTCTGTACATTTCGTCACGCGCCTGCTCGCAGTCTGTAGAAAGCACTCTGTATTCTACCCGTCCTCAAAGGACACACTGACACCGTTCATTCGCATGCAAATTTCAGTGAACTACTTAGCGTCATCATCTTTTGATATTTTTCGTGACTTCGCTTCCTTCAAGCGTGATCTTGACATACTGCTCTACCATGCCTATAGAACAATGTCTCATTGAGTCTTTTTGTGTGTGTGTGTGTGTGTATGGGCCACCACATCCAAAACCTCACGGTTGTTCCGGGGCGCTAAAGAAATAAACGATTACGATTACGATTACCATCCCGCAACTAACGGGCAAGCAGAACAGATGGTGTGCGAAACGAAGAAGCCCTCTTGAAGCTTGTGGAAGAGGCAGTTCAGTGAAGAATCGCCAGGTTCTTGTTCCGGCAGCACGCGACGGTCTCATCTTCCAGGGGAAAGCCCGCCGGAGCAATGTTCGGCGGATGACGAGTCACACCGCTCGATCTCATGACGCTATGGCCACGAACGAAGATGGAGAGATTCCCAGATAGGGCAGATTATTCGATTGGACAACTCGTCTACGTGAGGAATTTCAGCGGAAGTCCGGCCTGTCTGTCAGCGGCCTGTCCGAGCTCCGGAAACGGCAGTCCCGTCTGTCTGCCCGTTTCGGTTAGGTAACCGGAGTATGTGAAAATAATAATAAACGAAGGACTAACCGCCCCGAGTATTTTCCTGCCCGCGCATCCTTTTCTCCAGCCAAGGGCCATAAACTCATGGTTCGTGCTCGCTTTTTTCCACGAAGACCGAGGAGCATCGGGAGTACATTCCCAGTCTCAATACTTCACATTGTAAACTATGGGGCCGCTTTCTTGTTACTGCTCTTTTGATTCCTCCTAATTTTATTAGCCTGGTTTTCGTCTCGCCTCTCTCTGGCATCGAGGATGTAACGGGGTTCTCTTAGTGGCATGCTGCGGGGTTCTCGAGGATCCACAATTTATGGCAGCATGCATTCCATGTAAAACTTGAGTAGAAAAGGCTCCATGTTGGTTGACCAGAAGGTGTCATTTTTTTCTGAATACGTTGGATATCAATGCCTTTGATTGTAAATACAACAAAATCACAAAACTCTCTTTGTGTAAAGTGTAGCTGCCCTAGTAGAAGCTGTGGTGGTGACTTAGACCTTTCACAACGTGCTGCTTTTTCTTTTTGCGTCATACTTTTTGGTGGCTTCAGTAGGCTTCAACGATCTTTTGGAACGTGACACTTCACCCTCAAAGGGCCATTTCTTCCAAGCAGTCCATCAAGGGATGCTGCTAGAAACTCGTGCTTCATACCCATGAATAAGCCACAGTTTTGCACAGTGCAGTTTTCCTGTTCCACGTACAGTTGTAAAGCAGCATCCTCATTGATTCTACCGTACTCTGTTGTGTGGGTGAATAAAAGTCTTTAGGTTACACGATACTTGAAACCAGTCTGGCACTGTACGTTGTGGTTCGCATCATGCGTACCTCCCCAAAATGGGTTGCTGTGAGCCTTGGCTTCCTTTCAATTCTCCACCTTGGCTTGTTTGCCTGGCCTCTCGTCAACTCAGCGTTATTGCACTTTGCGACGTCTACTTGAAGGCTACGGAGCTTTATGGTTGATTTCTGCTCATAAACATCAGCAGGAATGTCTGGTTGCTCACACCTTTCACCGTAGCGTGCCTTAGAAGCTGGCTCTTGGGTAAGTTGGGTAGCTGGCTCTTGGGTGGGTAGCAGTTGCAGGCTCCTCCACAAGACTATGTTTCCTTGTGTTTCTAGCCTTTGCTTGTTCTCTTTTGGAAATGTATTAGTTCAGCGGAACGGATGGACTCTTTCCTGTTAGTTCTTCAAATGCATAACGGTGCCAGCTCGCTCCATACTAGAAGTTCAGCGCGGCTCCATGGCATCGATGCTGGTAGGATCCCCTTTGCGAGCCGTTGATTTGCTTACCTTCTGCGAATTTTGCGACTAAAGACATCACACACCCCGCAAGATTTCTCATGCTGTTGGTGATAAGGCGATGAGATTTGTCCGCAATTTGATTTGCGGCAGTCATTATTTCTGTTTGCAGCATATAAGGCATTGCTGTATAGATATCTGTCCCCGTTGTGCCATCGGAAAAGTAGCTTTTGCAGCATTCATGATGGCGAAACACGTGTCTAGGGATTTTTATTATGTCAGTCGGGAGCTGCCTTACAAGATCTTTTGTGCACCTCAGTCGGTTTTGAGGGATTCCTTACCAGTTTGACAGCTGTGTGGCATAATCTGACACAGCCTTCCGAGCACCATTTTTAATTCTTCTAATGCAAGGTACTGAGAGGAAGTTTGCATGATCTCTGCTCTCCTTGCGTATGTTGAAGAGCTTGGTTGTGTAACACTTCACAACATGGTTGGCACATTCAACTCTCTCAACAAGATGGCCGTAAAAAACTGCATAAGTTCTGGTTTTGAACAGACGAATCTCCATCTCCAATAAAGGTGCGATATAGCAGACCGTGCATTTTTACTTGCTTGAAATCTGTTGGCTATGACATCGGACTCCATGGAAGTTGAAGTAGTACTGCAGTTCTTGTAGCAGGTGTGCTTAGGAATCATAACATCTTTCTGCTTGTAGTTCTCGCAATAGCTGCAGAACTTGCTCCTTACTCCTATTTAGCTATTAGAAAATATATATTACTACAGTCAAACCTCGATGTTACAAACTTCTATGTGACGCAGTACATAACTTTTTCTAACCGGAAGTGTATGCACGCACATGTATTTTTGACAGTCCACGTAACGAAGTCCCGTTTGCCGAAATTTCGATGTAACGACATTTCATAGACAATTTGTCACAAACGTTTAGGTCCCAAAGAAGATTTTGAGAACCACATGCGTTGAAAGTGGGCCCGCGATAAAGCGCAAAGGGTGAAACTGGCCGAACCTGGCGAGTGTGGTGTACAGAGCGGCTACCAGAGGACACGAAGAGCCGCCGCCGTTTCGTCCGTCGGCTTCGTTCGCGCTGCGTAGTTCGTTTCAAGGCCTAGCTAAAAGCATGCGTTTCTCATTGTCTTGGGCGATGGAGCCTTGAAGCGATGGGGCCGCCCCTGACAACGTCGACCTCGCCGACGTTCTATATGCCGACTCTGCTGTCATTGCGACGGAGGAGGTGACTGACGAGGCGATAGCTAGCGATATTCGTGGGAACTTGCAAGACGGGGACGACATCGAGCCTGATGAGCAAGACACCTGCTATGTGCCCAGTAACCGTGAGGTGCTGGGCGCGATTGATGTCTTGAGGCGGTTCGCGATATCACAGCAAGACGAAGACGCGATGCAGGCCGTCTGGCTATGCAAACGTCGTGTGATGCCAATAATAATGCCAATAGTGGCCCAGAAAGAGGTGACGGACTACTTTCAACCGAAATAGAGGCGTCCTCGGTGAGTTTTGTGCACCCGAGACGCATTAGTGGAGACTTTCTTTAACGTTAGCCTCGAATTTCTATGTAGCGAAATTTCAATGCAACGAAGTAAAGTCCAAATTTTACCGACTTCGTTACATCGAGGTTTGACTGTACTTACAGAAAGCATTGCATGGTTAATAATAACACCACTGCGTCGTAATAACGGCATTCCTACCAATTCATCTCCAGAAAAACATAATTTGTGTTTTGAAAAGAAAGTTCTATGCCATCAGTTGTGAAATCCACAACGTAGAAATATAACTGACTCTGTGGAAAAGATGCCTATCGAGCAGCGCTCTCGGGAATTTGTATTGTAGTTTCACTCTGCTGCAGATCCCTATGTGCCATGCCCACTGAACCCATTCATGATCCTCACACATGGTGCAATTACGAGCGCCTCACGGCTAGGTCGACCAGAACAAGTAAGAAACATGCCCTTTTCGTCGAGCGGCAAGAAGTGCATTATTGCCCTTCTTCAGCCCTGGTACGGCTTGAGTTTTTTCTCGGGCGTTGTCTGGACGGCCACGACTGATTTCGGGCCGGGGGCATTTCAAGATGGCGATTTCCTTTCGACGCTGTACACAGCAGCATGCCTCGGCAAACCTCCACTCATGAGAGCCCTCACTTACCTTCACTCACACTGATCTTCACAAGCATGGGCGTACCAACCGGGGGGGGCAAGGGGGGCGCTTGCCCCCCCCCCCGCCAGTTTTCAGAATGGGGGGGGGGGGCAAGGCATGTGTGTTGCCCCCCGTGAAACAGCCGCCACTGGGCAGGGCAAACACTGGCCGGAGGCGCCGAGGGATACCAAGGGCACCGTCCCCCGGCTCGGGGGGGGGGGGGGGGGGTCTGGTTGCCCCCCCCCCCCACACACACACACTCAACAACAAGTTGGTACGCCAGCGTAAATATATAAATGTGTAAATACCAGGGTATGTATAGCTATAGAAAAAAAAATATTCTCTTGTCATAAAGAAAATAACCATAAAAATTAAAAACAACGAAGCAATAAACTTATCTCTGCTCATCAACCCCCAAAGGGAAAACAACATAAAAATAAGGAGAAATACAATTAATAAATCAAAAATGAAAACCTTCATGAAAATACAAAGATACGCAGATGAAATAATTAGTTTAAGAGAATAAGATTTTTTAATTGTTTCCAATTAAATTTTTTATATATTCCAGTAGAAAATTCTAACCAAGAACAAAAAGCTTCATCGTTGTCAAGAAAACCAAAGACAAGAGACAAGACGAAGCGGAACAAAATTTATAACTTAACACCAAAGAAAGAAGAAAGGAACACAAATAATCATAAAATGCAAGATTTTTCCAAGTTCCTTCTATGCCAAGGTTCAGCTTGCTCCCTGTTTTTTTTTTAATTGGCTTTAAGAATTAATGAAAACTTTTGGCTAATTACGGCTCTCATTTTTTTTAAAATTGCATTAAACCTGTTATACTGTCAGGTGGTGCAGGTAGAGAGAAACAGTTTATTTACTTTATTTTTAGCTCGTACATGAAATTGTAATTGTGTAAGAAAATGTCGCGGCGTTGCAAAACCACCCGCAAGCGGCCGCAGCAATGACAAACTACAAAGATAGCATCATGACCTGCAACATCACCCCCTCTACCTCGACCACGAGCTCCCCTAGAACAATCATCACCAGGGGGTTTCCACATCAGATGGTACGATGACGGTCCGGTTCGTCTCTCTGCTATTTATGTAAAAAAGCAAATACGTGGAAGTTTGGTTCATGTCTGGAGCATTCCGCAATATGCGAACGCCGAAGCTAATTTTCTTCCTGAAATATGAAATTTCGAACCTCGAAATGTGGAAATTGCAAGGTTTCACTACGGCGCTTTCTACAGCTGTCCATTTTACAACAAAGCACACATGTAAATATAATTCTTTCTGTTGGTTTTATGAAAGCTTTACAACATTGGCACATGACCTTAAAAATTACAAGAAAAGATTTCCATGCAAACATTTACGCAAAACACGTCAAAAAGCACGTTTTAAAGACTCATTCACGAATTATTTGCCAATAGACGAAAGCATATAATACAATAAAAAACTTATCAAAAGTATCTAAATGCATTTTACGAATAAATAACAAAAGTATGGTCAGCCATTAATGCAGCTATTTAATTAATGCCGAAACGCAGCTCAGTTGTCTAAATATGGCAAAATTGCTAATAAATAAAAAAGAATCTAAATTTGATTTTCCTTAAACTTTTATTAACCGTTTACACTGACTTGAACTAACTTGTGATGGTAAAACGTTGAGTAACACACGATCTCCCAAAGAGAAATCGAACGCAACAATTCACTTATTTTGAGCTAGGTTGTCTTCGTTATAGGGGCTTTGCCGGACGACGTCGGCGCCAAGCAGACATTTCCTATGCTGCTCTATCGTAGGGTATAGAAATTCATTCTGAACCTAGCTTAGTTTCATATTTGTGTTTCCTAGCGTTGCCTTCTAAGACGGTTACCGAAGGTCACGTAGGAGATGCCTTTGATATTTGCGTGTGGGCTGATGGATTGCCTGAGGACCTCCTCGCAGACGCAAAGGCGGAATCTGAACACAGACACGTGGCCGACTGTGGCGCCGCCGGGTTCTATTGGTTCTAGTTGTAATGAGTACAACAAACAAAAGGAAACTTTGTTGCTGCGTAAAAAAGTTACACGAGGACAGTACAAATATTAAAAACTGCAACTAACTGTCGCGCACGGCTTACGTAGTTAAGCAGTCACCAAAAGTTAAGCGTCTGCATCAAGTGCTCCCGTGCACGGTGACGATGGTGGCTAAGCCGCAGAGCGGGGGCTGTCGCGCACGACAGTAGTAATGCGACGAGCCACGGGAAAGAACTACTGGGTCACTCGGGCCCGTTCAAACTCGACGATTTTCCGTACGGTCTGAGGTTACGACAGTGCGCCGAAATCTGTCCCATCCAATCAGGGATCTAGTTCGAATCCCATTGGGCACAGGCCCCGACGCAATCTCAACGAATCGGACGGGCAAAACCACCCTCACCAGGAAGCCAAAGGATCAGTTCCCAAGGCCAGGTCCCACGGCTAGAGCCTAAACATTGAGACACGAGCACTGGTTCGTTTATGGTCGGAAAAAATAAACTGAGACCGATGATTCCAGCGAGAATTTCCAGGACGTGCGTCTCGGAGAAAACCGTCCCTTGGTGTGTGACAACCAATAGATAAACGGAGAACTTTCATACAGAACACAGATGGCGCCCGCCAATACAAGCATAGAGAAAGATCTCACCGGATGACTAGAAATACGGCGACCACCCCTGTGGGTTCACCGGATGCTGCGTCTGCGTCCGCGCGTAACCCTCTGTCGCGCTCGGGACCCCCGCGGCAAGCACCCAGAACCACTGGAACATGATCCGCAGTCTCCGCCGTCGTGACCCGCGCCCGAGACGCTCGTCCACGGCACTTCGACCAGTTTACGAGACGGCCTGCCCGTTGACAGGTGCACTTAGGGGTTATGCTGGCTCTGTAGGTTTCCGTGTCTGGATGCCTCGGCCCTTGGGTTAGAGGGAAGACTTGGGTTCAATGACCCGACTTGGGAAAGGTACAATCTCGCCCGCGATGGAAGAACTATATGGGTTTAGCACGATCTATACAACACAATTTTTAAAGAAATCGCCGCCTCGGCGGCGCGCAAAAATGTGACCACCTCTCAGGTATGCGCAGTGAGCAAGAAACGCGCGTTTCGATCTATGTCGACGCCGCCGTCGAAAAAGACGAAGCAGTGACACAGGGCCACCCGACGTCGGCGACTTCTCGGGGAACCTCGCGTTTGTCGACAGAACACGGAACTTTTTTTTTCGTCTGCTTCGTACGATTGTTGTTGACTTGCCCTCGCGATTGCATATGCGCTCGAAGAAAACCGTCTTCACTGAATGGACAACGGTGATGATCATATCGTTTATACTCCAGTTGTTTGCTGCATATGTGAGAGGCACGGACTCGAGCGTGTAGGGTAAGAAGGTACTAAGCTTAGTAGAAACAAAGCTTAGCACGGTGCTACGCCCGCGCGTCCGCACCTTTGATAGCACTTCACGCAGCTTGTGCGACAGGATTTTCGAAGGAGAACTGTTGTATTACGTACTTGTGGTGTGCACGCAAAGATGCACAAAACACATTGGAAGTGACCGCTCCCGCGCAGTCGGACGTCGAAACACACGACGAAGTTTGGTGGCGGCTTCCATGCAAACGATCAAAAATCGTTTCACGGCGTCGTACACGCACATAAAACACTTCTTACAGTCAGATGTTCCAATCGTCTTGTTTTTCTCTATGCTGAAATGCTTCCAGTCAGGTTTGGCGACTGCGTGTCTCCCTCGAACCCTCTGGCTTTTTTGCCTTCCTTGTGGATCGAAAATGAAAACAATAGCGGAAACATGTCCTAACCAGAAAAAGGCGACACGTCACGTCCGGTCGCTCGCTGATTGGCTCAAGCGCGCTCGTCGAGGGCAAACTTGGGTTCAGAGACGTCGTCTCATGCGTCGTCCTCCTCGGCGCGTGACTTTTCTCGTCACAAAAGTAAGCAAAAAACTCACCCCACGACGCGCGTTTTTCCGCAATGTGAATGCGTCTTTAGGTCTTTTAAGCCCCCCCCCCCCCTTCCTTCCCATTTTCATTCCCAGAGAACGCGATCAGTCAAACCGGGTGGTTTGTGTGTGTGTGTGGGGGGGGGGGGGGAGAGTCGGCTGAGTGCCGTTGAAGGTGGCAGCCCTTAGGACGTTTAGGCTGCATAAGTTTCTTTTGTAGGTAATAAATAAACTGGATTTTCTCTAATACATGAATCAATCAAGTAATAAGCTACTTTTCAGTCAGTAGTACATAGAAACCTTGTCGAGACAGCTTCCAGCCATTTCTTCAAAGCTTCCTGCAGACTTTTTCCCCGTCGGCTTCGTCCACACGGTGCCTCGGCGAAAATTGCGAGCAAACGCAAGTAATGTGTGTTTGCGTTAGAATTGCGTGTTCCACACAGCGTAGCCCTGACTGTGTCTTGGATTGGCTCTTGGAGACGAGTCACATGCACAGCGTAGAGCACGTGTATAGCGTCTTGGGTTGCTTTGCAAGCTCGAAGTTAAACGGGTCTAGAACGATTGGGAAGAACATTAATTTTTTATTTAGTTTAAGATAGGGCCGTAGGGCCGAACTTCGAGGAGCAGTCTCTGTGTCTCCATTCCATCTCCCTGGTGGTCGCTCGTGCGAAAAATTACCTCGCCGTGGCGTGAAGTGTGCAATCGCGAGGCAATACGGCATCCAGACGAGAGAGCAATATCCGCGGTGCTATGGTCAGGTAGCCAGGATATTATACAATGTTACGCAACCTGGATATTGCGCGGAACTGATGCAAGCGTGCGTCAAGTTCCGCCGACGACGCGGCAATTAACTGAGTCGGGTAACGTAATCCGCAGCTCTCGGGAGCCGTTAGAGTCGAGCGGAGAAATGTTCTCTCGGGAGCCGCTGTGTGTCAGTGGTGTGTACGTGACCACACACGCAAAGCTAACGCAAATGCACAGCGCTTGCAATTGCTTCTATACACAAAATCAAAACTTTATAGTGTGTGCTTGGCTCTAGACAAAATCGCCACAGCCTCAAAGCCACACGCACGTGCGAAAATTTTTTTCTTTTTGTGACGTTAACGAGTTTGATTGTCAAACTTGAGTGCACACTCGGCCCCCGGGAATGACTTTTGCTTTTGTTTTTAAAAACTGCGAAGTTGCGACGAGGTCTCATAAAGGAGACGGTAAGCTGGTGTTAGACAAACTGGACACACTCAACTTCATTTCTCCTGACGATGCACCGCAGAGCCAGCTAAGAGTTATCTGAACCTATCCAATGCAAGTATGAGTGTCACTTGCCGTTCGGAAAGGTAGCAGCTGAGTGCGGGGGGGGGGGGGGGGCGTTTCCATGAAGCGTTCACACGTTTGGACTGGCTGGGATAGCTCGTGGCGTCAAGAGACCCTAAATGTGCTAGGCTTAGTGTATCGTCACTCTGTTCCCTAATATTGTTGTGCGCGCAGCCATCCTGGTGCTTGTACAGAGCAGACGTAAATGCCGATCGTCATGATTCAAAAGTGCGACTCCCTCACCATTTCATTTGTTGTTAGGGAGCTCATGTAATATTGCTTTGCTCTGTCGCGAACTGTTTGCACGTTTCTGGAGGACGGAAAAGCGTTTCCTGTGATTTCAGATAAAGCATCGGATAACTGGCAACCATGATTTTAAGCTCCAAGATGGTTAGTGACGTTACTCTGAAGCGTAGCTTATTTAGTGGCACTAGTAGCGTCCTTTTGCGGTTTGGCGATCCTTGACAGTAGTGCGACATCCGTCTCTTTGTCCCTCTCTCACTCCTCTAACCCTCTCCGCCTCTGCATCTGTGTGTATGGGACAACGCGCAGTGTTTATGTTTTCGTTTTACCGCGAAGCTGTATATGGCTAGGACCCATGCATTTTTGGTATCCGTGTGCAGAAACTGAATTGCCTGTAAAAGCTCTCCATTGAATGGAAATGCATATACACCCCATCACCGCGATATTGTCACGAATGAAGGTGACGCGAGGACGAACATTGAACTGAAAATGAAGGTTTAACGAGCATCGAGGCAGCAGAAAAGCGGGCGGCGTTTCGGCGGCGTAACAGCAAGCTAGAGCGAGACTGACTCGACAAGGTCGCGGGCGGCTCGTTATATCTAGAGTGCGTCACTATCTCGAAGATTTGGCAAAGAAGCCTCGAGTATCGCGCGCTCGGGGCGAGAATGAGGAGGCACTTTCGAGAACAAGAAATCAGGAATAAATGATAGAAGTTACGTCCGGAGCAAGAATAAACGCAAATCATCTAGAAGTCCGTGACCGAGCGTTGCTTTCTCGGCCCTTCGCGCGGCAATGTGGAGTTTGATAAGGATAGACGTCGAAACGTGTGATACGGGAGACATATCCGAGAACAATGGGCCTCCTCACGCTCGAGTCGGGTGGCGTCATTGCTTTACATATATAAAAACAGCAGCTTTTTATATGTAGAGCATTATTTGTATAGATTTAGCTTTAGTAAATAATAATATTAATAGGTTGTAATGGAACCCATTAGTGTATATCAGTGTTACAAAGAAATCATCACTACCGTTTCACAAGGGCGTATATATACTGTAAATAAACATTTGGTAAACTGCTTTTGTGTTTCTCTTGGTGAATCATGTACGGTGGTGTTCTACGCTTTCGCTGGTCAACTACCTTCACAGAGTGGAATGGCTCAAATTTTTTCTCTTTCGCAACCTTCCTCGCAATATGACATAGCCTGCTTGAAGAACCAAGTGCAAGATAAGGATAAAGCTCAATACTTCACTTTTATTTTGTCCAAGAACAGCGCCGATTTTATCTCAAAAGAGCACATACGTCGAAGTTGGTGAAACGGAGCATTGCGTCGTCTCGTCTACAGACGGCGATTGAAAAGTCGTGTCACCATGCCATGCACGACAGCTTATGTCGTCAAGTTAAGAGACTTGGAAGCGCAGGGTATCCAACTTCTCTTATGCTCGCAGTGGCTGAGAAACTTCTGAAGAAGTTCAGGAGCAAAAGCCAAAAGGATGAGCAAACATAAGAGAGCAAGACCCCACGTGCTGTCATACTTGCACAGGGTTTCACACAAATGAAAAAAGTGGCGGAAAGGTTCGAGGTACCTCTGGTCTTCTCAGCACCACGTAAACTTGCTGAACTATGTTCGAAGATAAGAGAGAAAGGCAAAGATAAGCGGCAATGCACACTGAAGCATGATAACAAATACGTGGAATGTGCGGTGGGCGTGATATATAACATTCCATTTTGCTGCGGCAAGGTTTACATAGGCCAGACCGGGAGGTGTTTGAACGAACGGTTGCGTGAACATGATTCAACAGCGTTCAACAAGAGGAGCACGTTTACACATACGTTGCAGAGATTGCCGTTGCATTCCCAACTTTCAAGGCACTACAATCGTTGGGAGAGGTACAGAAAAGGTGGCGAGAGAGGTACTGGAAGCATACATGATAAAGAAGGAACGTCCTGACAGGTGACTTTTCCTTCACAAAAAAGAAGTGGATTTTATTCACACGTGTGGTGGCCCAGTGATTGCTGACTAGTCACATTTCTTTAATATTTGTGGCTTTTGCTGTTTCGATTTTTCAATAAAAAATTCAGTTGTTAGTCAGCACTCGTCCTGTTTGCTTCTCCGTCTTCGTCTTTATTGTGCGCTTTCACTACTTTTCAACATACGTCGTCACACAATTGAAGAATTATTGCTTAGTTACGGTGTAATTCAAACAAACGGAAAAGATAAAATATTTGAGATCATTATGTCAATAAATCGCTTTCAATAGTATTGTTTTATTTCATTTTTATATGAAATGTGTGATTTAAATTAACAGCAAAACCTGTGCGATTTGGTAAACGGGTAACTGAATTACTGATACATCAGAATCTCCATTTTTCCACTCTTAGAAAAAGGGTATCGATAGCCTGCCTAAGGGAGGAACGGTCTTGTAACCTATGTTCTTCAAAGTGAAACCTTTCGTCCCTGAAGTAGGACAAAGTTCCTCATCGCCTGTATCGCATTTGGTGGCCCCGAATCGAGCAATTCGAGCTCAATAAGGCTTAACGAGGACGCTACGTCTCTTGTACGGGACGAGAGGAGCAGCAAATAAAAGCGTAACACGAGCTTGCCGCGAACTGTGTTTGTTTCCGAAGCCAGATTCCCCCGCAGGTAAAGAAACTTGCGTTTCAAAAGCAGTTACTCAGTCTTCTCGTCGTCAGCACTGCGATGTCAAACGGAGACAACCGATACCCAGTTACTTCGTGCACTTTACGTCTTACCTTCGCTATTCCTCGAGTAAAATTCCATCGTCAACCGCACATCACGGAAAAATGGCAAACCAATCCGCAAAACCAAAAGCCGCTTCTCTCAAAAAAAAAAAAAAAAACTCGAAGTTGCTGTTTATTGCGTAGCGTGAAAGAAGGTTAAATCGCTTGCCACCAAATGGCAGGGTGAAGCAGAGTAATTGCAAGTAGCTAGGCTAGGTGGCGCTAGGTGCCGCCAAATTCATGTTCTACAAACAATGCTTTCATTTCTTCACGCCACCATTGCGCTTCGAGAACCTTTTTATACACACATATAGACACATTGCGCATACTACAAGAATCAGTTGACCATACACTGAGCGCATAGTCATATATGGCACATACAAACATCATTACAGCGGCACACTATATAGTCCGATCACTACACCCGAGCTCTGGGTTTCCGTCTTTTATACTGGTGTTCTTGAACGTACGTAATTTATCGGTGACTGCCTAAGCAATAAACGTATTCCCAGCATGTTGATTTTTTCCCGGCAAAGTCATACCTCTGAGAGCATTTTTAATGGCTCAGAGGATGAATCTCTTAGTAAAAAGTAAACGCTCGATCATGCCGTAATTATTTAAAAGCCAATAAATCAAGCCGCTCCAATGCGGTTCCAAGCCATGTGTTTGCTTCCCCGCACGGCACGCCGTAGCCAGTATCTCTATTGTAGCGTTTGTTTTTCTAATTCTGCTGTTCGCGCACGGCTGCAATTGTCGTCTTGAATTAATCTCTGTAGAGCGGATATTCACTCAGCTGGAAGTGATGCTTAACGGGCAGAGAAATCGCTTTTCGATCAACTTGAATGCAGTCAAAGCCGCGACTTGCGGCAGGTGTTAAGTGTACGGAGCTATGCCGTGGCGAGCTCGAAAACTTCTAGCGGTCATCCCAGCGCGCCACTTGAAGGGCAGTTTTTCCTGGAACCGTAGTATATTTAAACAGCAAAATAAAGGGTAGCTTTTTTTTCTCGATTTTACCTACCATTCTTTTTTAAGGCTTAAATTCTAAACTGTAAATACGGCGTACTTTCCGTCGTATTTTCGTGCTGTTCAGTCCTTTCTCCAGAGCGCAATCGCTCTCGGCAGTCACATTGGCCACAGTACGATAAAAGATTACGGTTCAGACCAGCGTTCCAACATGACTATCCACACATCGATTGATTGCACCTAATCCCTCAAGGGGTCTCAAACTCTTTAATGTAAAGCGGAATGTCAACCTGCGACACCCCGCCCCCTCCGATCACGGCGCGACCAGCGGCATCAATGCCCGACAGTTTACGTCATCTCATCTTGATGTTACACCAGTGATACGCGAACACACGGTCACATCGGCGATAATTCCAGTCTTCTGTTCACAACGCACAACACTGCCACCACGATGTTGCTTCTATGTTGCTGACACGCAGAAATACAGAACCACATTGATTGCCCGTTGGCACTCTGCATCGGAAAACAGAACCGAACTCGGCACAGAGGCACCCACGCACCCGGCAGCAAAACCTGCCTGTCATGGATGCAGTTTCTGCGATCTCCATAACGTCGAAAACGACGACACAGTTTCGGGTGGTTCCGCGCGCATCCCGCAATCCGGAGACGGCCATCTTACCCAGTGTACGTAGCGCTTG
>JAZHYW010019175.1:0-23361 GCA_037355805.1 Ixodes ricinus | reverse complement strand
GAGGACCGTGAGGGCCTATGAGTGTGATGACCTGTGAGTCTGATGACCTGTGAGTCTGATGATTCGTGATGACCTGTGAGCGTGATGACCGTGATGATCTTTGAGCGTGACGACCATGATGATGACGGCGAGTGAGTTTTTGTTTTGTGTTGAACCGTGTGGGTGAGTGCGGGTGATGACCCTATTTGGAATAAATCGCGATCATGAGTGGGCGTGAGTTCTGATTGAAGAAAAAATGGTGATCGTGAGTTTGAGTGCGGACAGCCTAAAATGCCGACCTATGCTGGTGGCTTTGGGAATTGTAGTATCTAGTCCCCATTTTGAAAGAATATCGAGATAGTCGGCAACTAAAGGCCCGTTCACACTCTTGCGATCTCTTAAACCTGGGTTCCTTGCGACCTCTTAAACCTGGGACACACTGGCGCCATCTATTGGGTAGCAGTGTAAACTCGGCGGTCCGGCATATTTTTTTTATTTCTCTCGCGCATTATCCTTTCTTTTTTGGCTCGAAAAACTTTTGGAAACGTTATAAACGAGCCTTTCTCATAGGTATTACGCACATTCGACCTCGGAAATGCCGCAAAACCGTCGCTCTTGTGAAATGCAGTTCCACGATCACCGCATAGATGGCGCCATCTATGCGGTGATCGTGGAACTGCATTTCACAAGAGCGACGGTTTTGCGGCATTTCCGAGGTCGAATGCGCGTAATACCTATGAGAAAGGCTCGTTTATAACGTTTCCAAAAGTTTTTCGAGTCAAGAAAGAAAGGATAATGCGCGAGAAGAAATAAAAAAAATATGCCGGACCGCCGAGTATACACTGCTACCCAATAGATGGCGCCGTGTGTCCCAGGTTTAAAGGGCAGCTCCGCCGTCAATTCGAGCGTTTTTATCGAAACATATTTTCGGAAAGGGTACTAAAAATTTAGCCTATAGCAGCAGTTAAATCATCAAAAAACTGTTTACATAATTTATAATCGTTAAAATACGCTGAAACCGATACCGAAACTAACTTGCCACTGGACTGGTCCGCCATCTTGACGTGACGTCACATGTGGTATAAACACTCGCACGTGTGCAGTTTGAGCCTGGCCAGCCTGGCAGCAGTTCACTGTTTTGTGTTCGTGCCACGGATAAAAATGGACTCATCAGGCTCGTCTGAATCGAGCAACGATGAGGATATGCTGCTAGATATTGAGGACGATTACGATAACCCGTTCTCATACGATCCGCCGGCATCGCCTCCGAGAGAACCGCCAGCGGCGGCTGCATTCGCGATCCGCCGCCATGTGGACCCAGATGCCGCTTCCGAAGCGGAATGGTAAGGCAGCTTTTGTTGCTAGCACGCCAAGAAAAACTGATCTACGTTATGCCTTTTAATTGGAGGCCCTTTTTGTTATATCTTGGGGTCTGACAATAGACGGTTTTAGTAGACTGTGTATTCAAGCCACGCTTCCGTAGCGCGAGACCCTACAGCACAACACCAATTTCCTCCAGTCGCCATTACGCGCTCTTACATAACTGTATAAACCGATAACATAAGCAAAAACAGAGAGTCGCTAGCACCAACAAGCTACAAAGCAAGCACCCTGACCAACATGTGACGTCACGGCAACGTCAGCGCCATCATGGCAGCCTCCGTGTGCCGCTCTTGCTCAGTGTTGCCAGTAGGGCGGCAGCAAGTGATTTGGGTGTGTACATGTAAATTTCAAAATTCATTTTCTTCTAAGAAAATTAATTTTTTTCCGAGATATTTTGTACACATGCTCAGGAAGGGCATCCAAATACATGGTGAAAATTTTATAGAAATCGGTGACCATCAAAATCACGGCGGAGATGCCCTTTAAGAGGTCGCAAGGAACTCAGGTTTAAGGATCGCAAGAGTGTGAACGGGCCCTTAAAGGGTGTTGTGGGACGAAGTATATCAATATTTATATCACCAATTACACAGACGCATTCTTCACATGAAAGGGTGGAGAGAGCTGTATCAAGTTCGGCTAAAAACAAGCGACCATTACAGCTCGGAGGGCGATAGACTGAGAGTAAGATAAGTGATAACCAAGGGGTACTTAAGCGCAGTGCAACTACTTCTGCTTTAATGAAGGAAAACGCTCAGCTCAGACACCGACCAGATGTCTTTTATAAATACTGCAATACCCCTCCCCTTCCCATAGGACGAGTGTAAGAGAACACTTGATAACCTGGAATCGAATAGTTTGAAAAATATTCCGAAGAAACATTGATATCAGTAACAATGAAAACATCAAAAAGAGAAATAAATGGAGAGATTACAACAAGAAAGTGAGCCCAGTGTTTCCGAATACTACGTATATTAACATGGGTGACACACAAAGAGTTGCTCACACAATTAGTAAAAAATTTGTGAACTTCCCCAAAGGTTGTACAAGAACGAAAACTCTCAGAATCTATAAATTAAGCAAACCGAAAAGTCAACTGTCCCGTCTTACACTAGCTTCTCGAGGTCCCGTACCGCGGCCTATGCGTATCACAGGAGTTCCCTCATCTTTCCTCGCTTAAATTTTAGTGTTTTTAAGCCAAACAGATCTGTACCCGTGCTCCTTCCCCTTCCTTCTTGCCAACCAGAACAATTCTTTCTTTTGCTTGGGTGAGGTTATCATTAAAAAAGAGCGACTGGTCCCCTCCCTGTCTCGGCTTTCGCAATTTTCCGCGTGCAGCCATCCATGCTTCCTTATTGAAACCGATGCGAATCTTATCAGAACTATTGGGGTTGTGTCACGTTTTGTCGGTAAGCGATGCATTGTTAAGATATCGGACGACTGAAAGGATGGAAGGCCAAGATTTTGAGACATATCTTTTATCGTTGCGATTAAATCCTCTCCAGGAGCGAAAGCCAGGCCACGAATTTCCATATTGCAACGACAACTGTACTGTTGCGTGTCGTTTAGCTCTTCTTTTAGTCGAGAAATTTCCCGCGACTGGTCTTCCATCGAAGCCCTGACTGTGCAAATCTCTTGCTGCAGATCCTTCACCGGATTCTTGGTTAGTCATAGTAGAGTAAGTACGAAATTATAATTCGTGCTAAATGTGTCAACGGTTGTTTGAAGTACGCTGACCGTGCTGCGAAGCTCCTCCACAACCGGCTTTAATGTCAACAGTTGGTCGACCTTAGCCGGAAGAGGCAGGAGGATTTCGACACTTCTTTTCAAAGAAAGGGTTTGGTTAAGCGTGGTACTGATTGAGTTCAACTGATCAGAGACAGTAGTGGCTTGCTCCTGTTGAACCTTGTCCAGCCTGATCGGCGGCGCGTACTGGGACGCCACTGCCAGCTGCGCAACCTGAGCGAAGCTCCCCGTGTAAGACGATCCAAAGCGGACGTCTAGTAAATGCTTCGCTATTTACGGTACTTACCTCACCATTATAATGGCGACTGAAAAGTGACGTCACGAAATATTGTGTTTCACGAGATCCGGGAAATATTGTATAGGTTGTTACATTATAGTTCCTAGAAAACAAACGCCGTTACAATATTTTCGGAAGTACCGACATAAGTACCGCTTAGGAGGAATATTATGAAAAGCATCAGAATAAACAGGAAGACGTTTATTTGCAATGAAGACGCTATGAATGAGTGGCGTTTAGCGAAGGCAAGCAATGAGTCTTCGGGAATTTATAAGTTCCCATGACTGCTAACTTTGGACATGCGGGCAATGAAGGCCTGTTTTGTCGGGAGATGGGGTTGCGGTGATTGCCTGATCTCGGACGACTCGTGGCAGACGGACAAGCAAGTTTCTTCTCTGTGAATGCTAAGCGTCCAGTGTCAAGCACAGCACGACGCTACGGACGTTGTTGACGTTTCGAACACTTACCGTTTTCAACTAAAGTGTTACCACATGGGCCAATTTTGCAAAAAAAAAAAAACAAACAAACAAACTCGGAAGTCTTCCTCGAGTCCAGCGCTATCATGAACAGTAACTGAAAACGATCCACATATTTAGTCGGTGGGTGGCGAAACGTATCTGCATCTGCGGAGTCATGGTCGATCCGTACGACGTCCAAACGCGTCATTGACGTTCTACACTCTAAGAAAAAAAAATGGAGGAAAAAGGCAGCAACGCCGCGTCTTCCTCCCTTCTACTGACGCGTTCCCAAGCGGACACGAGAAGAAGGGAGGAACGAGATGTTTCTCTTCCTTCTCCAGGCAGACGGGAGAAAGCTGCCCTCCGACTCATCTCCTTTTGGTTTCGTTTTTCGAGCACGTCGCGCACGGTGTTAAATAAATGTTGTTGACTTGATTGAGCTTAAGCGGCAGCGAAGGCAGCCTGTAATTCCGTCTTGTAGTCCAAACGTGCAGAAAATTTCGGTTGCTATGACGTTTTTACCACAAATTTAATCAAACGAGCAAACGAAGCCGCTAGAAACAGCGAAGTTCCGGAGCAGTGCCAGCAGCGCTACATACACTGGGTAAGATGGCCGTCTCCGGTTTGCGGGACCCACGCGGAACTACAGAAGTTGAATCACGCAGAACTGTGACGACTGCAAGGAGGTTATAAGTACTAGGAGGGGGCACGTTGCAATATTTGTGAAGCCTAGTCATAAAAAGTTTAAACGATGTTGTGGCCAACGTGACCAGCAAATCTCTCTGGCAATTGGTGCGCGTGACATGTCACGGGTGAGATGAATGGTTGAGTCTGGAAGGATTCCTTGCAGGCTTGCGCGCGCTCCGTCCGGTAGGTTTTATCAGATTGAAGGCTAGACAAAGGCTAGCTATGGTCACGTGATGTGGTCACGTTGGCCTGATAAGTGAGGAGGATAAGGAGGAAAATGAGAAAGAGGCGAGGCGTCAAGGGAGCATGGCTTGTGGAGGCTACGCGGCTGGCGTCATGCCCTCTCCTACCCTCTCCCTATCCTCCTTGGTCGACTGTGTCGACGT
The DNA here is from genome assembly GCA_037355805.1 of Ixodes ricinus. Lineage (NCBI taxonomy): Eukaryota > Metazoa > Arthropoda > Arachnida > Ixodida > Ixodidae > Ixodes > Ixodes ricinus. The sequence goes on along the minus strand of JAZHYW010019175.1, from coordinate 18,448 downwards.
TTTCGACGTTATGGAAATCGCAGGAGCTGCGTCCAAGCCAGGCAGGTTTTGCTGCCGGCTGCTGGGTACCTTCCGTGCTGAGTTCGGTTCTGTTTTCCCATGCCGAGTGCCAACCGGCAATCAACGCGGTTTTGTATTTCTGCGTGTCAGCAACATAGCAGAATCATCATGATGGCAGTGTTGTGCGTTGTGAACGGAAGACTGGAATTATCGCCGATGTGACCGTGTATCAGTGGTGTCAGTGGTGTAACAAGATGAGATGACATAAACTGTCGGGCATTGATGCCGCTGGTCGGGCCGTGATCGGATGGGGGCGGGGTGTCGCAGGTTGACATTCCGCTTTACATTACATTAAAGAGTTTTAAGACCACTTGAGGGATTAGGTGCAATCGATTGGCCTGCGGATAGCCATGTTGGAACGCTGGTCTGAACGGTAAGCTCCTACCGTACAGTGTGCCATTGTGACTGTCTGTCCCCGAGAGCGATTGCGCTCTGGGAAAAGGACTGAACAGTACAAAATTATGACGGAAGGTACGTATACTTACAGTGTGTAATTTTCGCATTAAAAAGAATAGTAGGTAAAATCGAAAAAGATAAAGCTATCCTTTATTTTGCTGTTTAAATATACTACGGTTCCTGGAGAAACTGCCCTCCAAGTGGCGCGCTGGGATGAGCGCTTTAAAGTTTTCAGAGCTCGCCACAGCGTAGCTCCGTACACTTAACACCTGCCGCAGGTCGCGGCTTTGACTGCATTCAAGTTGATCGAAAAGCGATTTCTCCGCCCGTGAATCATCACTGCCAGCTGAGTGAATATCCGGTCTACAGAGATTAATTCAAGATGGCAATTGCAGCCGTGCGCGAACAGCAGAAATAGAAAAACAAACACAACAATAGAAATACTGGCCACGTAGCGCCGTATGGGGAAACAAACTCATGGCTTGGAACCGCATTGGAGCGACTCGATTTATAGGCTTTCAAATAATTACGGCATGATCGAGCGTTTACTTATTAATAAGAAATTAATCCCCTGAGCCATTCAAAATACTCTCAGAGGTATGACATTGCTGGAAAAAAGTCAACATGCTGGGAATATTTTTTGTTGCTTAGGCAGTCACCGAGAAATTCCGTACGTTCAAAACGACCAGTATAAAAGACGGAAACGCAGAGCTCGGGTGTAGTGATCGGGTTAGTGTGCCGTTGTATGAGTGTTTGTATGTGCAATGTTCTTCTACGCGCTCAATGTATGTTCAGCTGATGCTTGTAGTATGCGTAATGTGTCTACATGTGTGTATAATAGTGGTTCCCGAAGATCCCGAAGCGCAATGCTGGCGCAATGGTAGCGTGAGAAAATAAAAATATTTTTTGTAGAACATCAATTGGGTGGTACCTAGCGCCACCTAGCCTAGCTACTTGCGATTACTCTTAACTTGAGCCTACCATCTGGTGGCAAGCGATTTAATCTCCTTTTACGCTACGCGGCAACGCCATAATAGGGAATTGTAGTAGACCGTTTTTCTCCTCCGCTACGTTATCCCTGAAGAAAACGCCGCACCTGCGCATGCCCGCCGCCAGCCTTATCTGCATAGTTCAAGGTCTTGTGGGGGATTACGGAGCGCTATCCGGGTGCTTAGCGGGCTGCGGAAACGGTCTACTACAATTCCCCAATGTCTTGTTACCGTGCTGAAATGAGCCAAGAGGCTGCTTCGGATTTGCTGTTTTTTTTAGAGCGGCTTTTGGTTTTGCGGGCGAATGGTTTACCACTCCTCCGTGATGTGCGGTTGACGAAGGAATTGTGGCTCGAGGAATAGCAAAGGTAAGACATAAAGTGCGCGAAGTAACTAGGTGCCGGTTGTCTCCGTTTATTATCGCAGTGCTGACGATGAGAAGACTGAGTGACTGCATGCTTTCGAAACGTAAGCTTCTTTACCTGCAGGGGGAAGCCGGCTTCGGAAATAAATACAGTTCGCGGAAAGCTCGTGTTACGTTTTTATTTGCTGCTCCTCTCGCCCCGTACAATAGACGTAGTGTTCTCGCTAAGCCTTACTGAGCTCGATTTCCTCGATTCATGGCCGCCATAATGAGATGCAGGCGACGGAGGAATTTTGCTACCCTTCTTTCAGGGACGAAAGTTTCTCCCTTTCTGGAGGAACATATGTGTCAAGAGCGTTCCTCCCTGTAGGGAGGACTATATCTGACCCATTTTTCTAAGAGCGTACTCTCTCTTTTCGCTACTTTTAGCCTTTTGGTACTAAACTTGAGTTTGGTAGTGTGATATGGAACTCGCTGACGGCCTCTGATGCGTCACGAATTGAACCCGTACAGAAACGGTTTGTTCGCATTGTGCACGACGAGGCATTTTAATAGAAGGTTTTATTATGATTACGAATATATTCTTACCACTTTAAGCTTGCAAAATTTATTGACATGTAGACTCTCCGCGTGATATTATATTTTTACAGAAAGTGATCCACGGTCAATGTAATGCTCACATGCATAGCTCTGTACATTTTCACGCGCCTGCTCGCGTCTGTAGAAAGCACTCTGTATTCTACCCGTCCTCAAAGGACACACTGACACCGTTCATTCGCATGCAAATTTCAGTGAACTACTTAGCGTCATCATCTTTTGATATTTTTCGTGACTTCGCTTCCTTCAAGCGTGATCTTGACATACTGCTCTACCATGCCTATAGAACAATGGTCCCATTGAGTCTTTTTGTGTGTGTGTGTATGGGCCACCACATCAAAACCTCACGGTTGTTCTGGGGCGCTAAAGAAATAAACGATTACGATTATGATTACCATCCTGCAACTAACGGGCAAGCAGAACAGATGGTGTGCGAAACGAACAAAGCCATCTTGAAGCTTATGGAAGAGGCAGTTCAGTGAAGACGATCGCCAGGTTCTTGTTCCGGCAGCATGCGACGGTCTCATCTTCCAGGGGAAAGCCCGCCGGAGCAATGTTCGGTGGATGACGAGTCACACCGCTCGATCTCATGACGCTATGGCCACGAACGAAGATGGAGAGATTCCCAGATAGGTAGTAATGGCAGATTATTCGATTGGACAACTCGTCTACGTGAGGAATTTCAGCGGAAGTCCGGCCTGTCTGTCAGCGGCCTGTCCGAGCTCGGAAACGGCAGTCCCGTCTGTCTGCCGTTTCGTTAGGTAACCGGAGTATGTGAAAATAATAATAAACGAAGGACTAACCGCCCCGAGTATTTTCCTGCCCGCGCATCCTTTTCTCCAGCCAAGGGCCATAAACTCATGGTTCGTGCTCGCTTTTTTCACGAAGACCGAGGAGCATCGGGAGTACATTCCCAGTCTCAATACTTCACATTGTAAACTATGGGGCCGCTTTCTTGCTACTGCTCTTTTGATTCCTCCTAATTTTATTAGCCTGGTTTTCGTCTCGCCTCTCTCTGGCATCGAGGATGTAACGGGGTTCTCTTAGTGGCATGCTGCGGGGTTCTCGAGGATCCACAATTTATGGCAGCATGCATTCCATGTAAAACTTGAGTAGAAAAGGCTCCATGTTGGTTGACCAGAAGGTGTCATTTTTTTCTGAATACGTTGGATATCAATGCCTTTGATTGTAAATACAACAAAATCACAAAACTCTCTTTGTGTAAAGTGTAACTGCCCTAGTAGAAGCTGTGGTGGTGACTTAGACCTTTCACAACGTGCTCCTTTTTCTTTTTGCGTCATACTTTTTGGTGGCTTCAGTAGGCTTCAATGATCTTTTGGAACGGCGACACTTCACCTCAAAGGGCCATTTCTTCCAAGCAGTCCATCAAGGGATGCTGCTAGAAACTCGTGCTTCATACCCACGAATAAGCCACAGTTTTGCACAGTGCAGTTTTCCTGTTCCACTTACAGTTGTAAAGCAGCATCCTCATTGATTCTACCGTACTCTGTTGTGTGGTGAATAAAAGTCTTTAGGTGTACACGATACTTGAAACCAGTCTGGCACTGTACGTTGTGGTTCGCATCATGCGTACCTCCCCAAAATGGGTTGCTGTGAGCCTTGGCTTCCTTTCAAATCTCCACCTTGGCTTGTTTGCCTAGCCTCTCGTCAACTCAGCGTTATTGCACTTTGCGACGTCTACTTGAAGGCTACGGAGCTTTATGGTTGATTTCTGCTCATAAACATCAGCAGGAATGTCTGGTTGCTCACACCTTTCACCGTAGCGTGCCTTAGAAGGTGGCTCTTGGGTAAGTTGGGTAGCTGGCTCTTGGGTGGGTAGCAGTTGCAATCTCCTCAACAAGACTATGTTTCCTTGTGTTTCTAGCCTTTGCTTGTTCTCTTTTGGAAATGTATTAGTTCAGCGGAACGGATGGACTCTTTCCTGTTAGTTCTTCAAATGCATAACGGTGCCAGCTCGCTCCATACTAGAAGTTCAGCGCGGCTCCATGGCATCGATGCTGGTAGGATCCCCTTTGCGAGCCGTTGATTTGCTTACCTTCTGCGAATTTTGCAACTAAGGACATCACACACCCCGCAAGATTTCTCATGCTGTTGGTGATAAGGCGATGAGATTTGTCCGCAATTTGATTTGCGGCAGTCATTATTTCTGTTTGCAGCATATAAGGCATTGCTGTATAGATATCTGTCCCCGTTGTGCCATCGGAAAAGTAGCTTTTGCAGCATTCATGATGGCGAAACACGTGTCTAGGGATTTTTATTATGTCAGTCGGGAGCTGCCTTACAAGATCTTTTGTGCACCTCAGTCGGTTTTGAGGGATTCCTTACCAGTTTGACAGCTGTGTGGCATAATCTGACACAGCCTTCCGAGCACCATTTTTAATTCTTCTAATGCAAGGTACTGAGAGGAAGTTTGCATGATCTCTGCTCTCCTTGCGTATGTTGAAGAGCTTGGTTGTGTAACACTTCACAACATGGTTGGCACATTCAACTCTCTCAACAAGATGGCAGTAAAAACTGCACAAGTTCTGGTTTTGAACAGACGAATCTCCATCTCCAATAAAGGTGCGATATAGCAGACCGTGCATTGTTTCACTTGCTTGAAATCCGTTGGCTATGACATCGGACTCCATGGAAGTTGAAGTAGTACTGCAGTTCTTGTAGCAGGTGTGCTTAGGAATCATAACATCTTTCTGCTTGTAGTTCTCGCAATAGCTGCAGAACTTGCTCCTTACTCCTATTTAGCTATTAGAAAATATATATTACTACAGTCAAACCTCGATGTTACAAACTTCTATGTAACGAAGTACATAACTTTTTCTAACCAGAAGTGTATGCACGCCATGTATTTTTGACCTCCATGTAACGAAGTCCCGTTTGCCGAAATTTCGATGTAACGACATTTCATAGACAATTTGTCACAAACGTTTAGGTCCCAAAGAAGATTTTGAGAAGCACATGCGTTAAAGTGGGCCCGCGATAAAGCGCAAAGGGTGAAACTGACCGAACCTGGCGAGTGTGGTGTACAGAGCGGCTACCAGAGGATACGAGAGCCGCCGCCGTTTCTGTCCGTCGGCTTCGTTCGCGCTGCGTAGTTCGTTTCAAGGCCTAGCTAAAAGCATGCGTTTCTCATTGTCTTGAGCGATGGAGCCTTGAAGGCGATGGGGCCGCCCCTGACAACGTCGACCTCGACGACTTTCTATATGCCGACTCTGCTGTCATTGCGACGGAGGAGGTGACTGACGAGGCGATAGCTAGCGATATTCGTGGGAACTTGCAAGACGGGGACGACATCGAGCCTGATGAGCAAGACACCTGCTGTGTGCCTAGTAACCGTGAGGTGCTGGGCGCGATTGATGTCTTGAGGCGGTTCGCGATAACACAGCAAGACGAAGACGCGATGCAGGCCGTCTGGCTATGCGAACGTCGTGTGATGCCAATAATAATGCCAATAGTGGCCCAGAAAAAGGTGACGGTCTACTTTCAACCGAAATAGAGGCGTCCTCGGCGAGTTTTGTGCACCCGAGACGCATTTGTGGAAACTTTCTTTAACGTTAGCCTCGAATTTCTATGTAGCGAGATATCAATGCAACGAAGTAAAGTCCAAAGTAGTGCAGATACAAAAAAAGTATATCGTTACAAAGCCTGGCACATCGACGGCGGAGCCATAGGGCGAGCGGCCGCAGAGAAAAGGAGAGGAGAAGCGCGCGAAGCGGTGACCAATATGGTAGCGCAGAGCAGAAAGGGCAGAGATAGACTGCGAGCGCTTGGGTCATGAGCGGCCGCTCCCCGAACCACGTTTGTTTTGTGTTTTCGTCACCGTCGTTTTCGTACTCCGGGAGAAACGGCTGCGGCGACTGGCGGCGACTCGAAAGGGCGCTGGCAACAATGCACGATGCCGGCGGCGTCGGCAGAGTTGTCGGTGTGCCAGCGGAGTGCGCCGTCGTCGGACCATCGTCATCGTGCCGCGGAAGAACTCAAACAGTTTTGACTGAGTAGTTTCGACGCCCATGGTGCCGGAGGACCGTCATTTCAGTGGGAGTGTCCGATTAGCCACATTTGGAACAGTCAGCGTGTACGAGCTTCAACTGGACTACAGGAGGCGCAACAATGTGAACAGTTCGTAAAGTAGTAGTAAAAATGTTATATTGTGGACGCTGCTGCCGCTGCGAGCCTCCGCTGAGTAAAGCGACGAAGACTGATAAGGTATGCTAATTACAAAAGTCGAACACTGCAAATGACAGGTGCAGACATCTACACTGTGTGCATGTCTGTCCGGTCCTTCACGTTTTATTTTTTCGTCCTGGCACTAAAACGCGAGTTGCTCTCGTTTCTCACGAAGCTAAAGTTACGTATCATATTACTTGGTTTCACCTCATGTGCGAGGCGAAACCAAGCTGTAAGCGCGAGCCCAGCGCTTTTGCGTTACCATCGTTACCGCATCGCACGCACGCTCGAGCAAAGCAGCAATGCACAAAGCGTCGGTCTCGCGCTTCTATATTCGTTTAGTCCTATGTGGGAGCGAAGGCGAAGCTATAAGCATGAGAGGATAGCCCGAGGAAAATCATTAACTGGATAAGCGCGCGTGCAAAGCAGCGAACGTATGAGTGCTCGGCTCGCACGCCTAGCACTGCCTTCGCTCGCACGTAAGATCAAACGAAGTATATCTTTGACTTCGTTCAAACCTAAGGTGAAACGAAGTATATGGCCCATGAATCGCCGAACGCTCCAAGCACCAGATACTGACCTTTCCGGGCAGTTCGTCGCACAACCTCCAACGCAAACGAAAGCGACGACCGGGACCGCTGCGGAGATGCGGACGCAGGGACGGCGAAGGGGAAGGGTTGACGTTGACTTTCTCTTCTCCGCGATTCCGAAAAAAAAAAAGAGGAAAAAAACAAAAGACTGTTTCTGCGTTTGGCCGCTCGCTCTTGTGTGGCGCTAGCAGTCTAGCTTCCTCCGCTCTTGATTCCCCGCCCCTCCTCTCCTACTTTCGGCGGCCACTTTTTTCGCGACGTGCCAGGCTTTCCCGTATAGAGGGAGGCTATGATTCTGCTCCCACATCATCTTAACAAAACTGCCCCATTGGAACCGTGTTGGCCTCTTTATCAGATCATTCATAAAATATGCACCATCGTAGCAAGTGAGGGTCCGTGCCATCATATTCGCAACGCGCTACAAATGTGCATGAACAATATAAACCAATACATGCATAGTATCAAATGAAAGAAGATTGCATTGTCTTTCGAACGACATCAATCGCAAACAGAATTCAAAAGAAGATGAGTAATGACCTGCCAAAAAGTACCCACTAATGCAACATTCAGCGGGACCGTGGCCTTATAATAACTTGTAACTTACAAGCACATTACCCCACGCTTCGCGGTCCTGCCCCTGTCCCTACACGTAAATATTCGCGACTCCAGCGAACTATAGGGGGCGCGCTGGTCAGGCAAAATGGCGGACGAAAGGAGGTCGTTTTCGTCGTTCAACATGTGGACCACAACAAATGTCTTGCACTGCAGCGTAAAATCGGTGTTACATATAAAAGCAAAGCGATTTTTCGACGGTAGAAACCTTCTTCTAGTCAGTGCGTAGGAATGACACGGCGGAAGCATAAAAATAATTACTGGGAACGATGTTTGTTTCTATGCTGCCTATACGAGAACCAAGCAGCGATAGCAGACGACAGAGTCGAAACGACCTCCTCTCTGAGCTTCTCGGCGTTGCCGCTACGCGGCGTCGATTTCGCTGGAGTCGCGAATAGAGTCTGTGACCCAAATTAAAAAAAAGTGAAAAAAAGACTATCGTTTAGAACGCGATTCGAACCGTAGAACTGACGCTGTACCTCAGCGCCACGAAGCGCTTCCGGAATGGGTATCCATTGGACATATCTGTACCGGTTGCTGTTGCCCGTCACCGTAGTGCAGTTTCTAAAGTGAGGGGACCCGTCACTGTGGTCCGTTCCATTATCAGAGGCTTTTAGGCGGTCGACAAGTTAGCTCGCGACCCCGACTCTGCGCGTGCCACTCTGCATGTGCTGGATCGCAGATGTTTTAAAGGCCATGGGTCTGATGACCTTTGAGGTGCTCGTGGAACAGGGCTGTTTTACATAAGCACAGCTTCGTGAATTAATTATAGACGCTTTGCAGCAGCTGTGCATGGGCGCCGCCATAACTGACCTTCAAGTTTTTGTTTCCCATTGTTCTGTTTACTTCACTTCGTTATTACCATAGCAGGCCAGGTTATTGCCATCTTAGATTTTTATTCTGTATTTCTCCCCAGCATTGGCCTTTGTGGAGGCTCGTCCACACCAATTTAAGTGCCTCGGTATCTCGGTAAAACAAGAGAAGGTCAGCCATGGCGGCTGTATTCTGGCGCTGTGTAAAGCCGCATACAGTTCGTACGCCTATGCAGGCATGTTTTATTTTTTAGAAGATGAAAATTAGTTTGTATAGGAGGAAAAACGGCCAAATTTCCCCCAGTCGCCTTTATGAGATGTATTGAACTGCCAAAAAATATGCACAGCAATAGTACCGTAATTTAGAATGTTTTATACTTTTTCCTGTTATTCTTTCTTTATTCCAGCCTTGTGTGTTCGGAAAATACATCGCTTAGTTTGAATTGTCATTTCAAATTAAAAGAGACACTGCTGCAGGTCCCCAAAAGCTTCCTCAGCTTCCAAACTCCCTACAGCTGGACTCTTTTGACAACCTAGGAAAACGGGAGGAACAGCAAGCATTCCAACTGCTGTCCAGTGGTAGATGCTGCACTACTAGCAGAAAATGTGGAACCTGTGAAGGGTGACAGTTTGCGTGAGAGAAGCATCTGGTATTTTGGCTTCAGGACAATTTAATTTAGCTAAATTGTCAATTTTAGAGCCTAAGGGACTAATAACGGGCTAGACACCTTTGCGTACGTTTGTTGTACATTACTTGAGGTATGATCTAAACAACTCCCCAGATACCACCAGTGGAGTCCATTGAAATACTATCCGAATCCAGCAAGGGTCAAATGCGAGCAATGTATATAAATAAATGTTCCTTCTTTCATTGCTTCTGCCCCTGTACTTGGGCTGTCTCACTTGCGATTCTCTTCATGGCCAAGACTATATTTAACATGTTGCTCGAGCAGCATATGCAGCTTTTCTGTTTCGGCGTTTTTGTTTAAAAACGGCGATGCAAAAAGAAGAAATATTGTATACATAACCTGCCAATTCATTCAGACCATCAGTAGCATTGATTGTGTAAGATGTAAATGTATAGTGATGCTTTTTATTCATATACCAGCTGCGATTCATGCGTTGCCTGCCCTGTCAACCATGCCTGAAATGTTGGTTGAAGTTTCGCCTGCAGCTACAGGCCATGACCTCAATAAAGCCAGATATGAAAATTTACACTTCCTACGAAAAACGCGCGCAAAAATAATTCAGTAGAAACGAGCGCGCCGAAAGCTAACGTCGTCACAGCCTCCACAGGGCGAGCGGGGCGAGCCAGGAAAAATTCTCTCCTCGCAGTGACGTCACCCCCGGTTCGCCGTAAGGGGGCGCCACGCAAACTTCTCGGGGCTAATACCTAAACAGCACAGTTCTTTCAACTAGCAACAAACATTTACTGATGCCTCCTTCAATACGTACTCTCTCCCTCCCAACTTTTTAAAGGGCAACTCCGCTTCATTTTTGATATTTAGAAAACTATGCAGCCGTCTTCAGTATCATATAGGAAGACCACATGTCAAATATGACGATCTAATTCCGTCTATATATTTAATAAACTGGCCGGCAAACTTTCAAACGAGCCAAGTCGCCGAAATCGGCTAGCTCTAGCGTGCGACGTGAGGCGCAATCAACCGCGTAGTCCCTACCACGGAGTTGGAGCAGCCAACATTGAGCCACTACGTCAGAGGCATGTCTACGTCATTTTCACGTTTTGTTTGTTTTCACTTCTCAGAGCGAAATTGACCGATGACGTCATGAGTTTCTCCTCCCGGTGTTGGCTCAACGGCGTCCACGTGACACACTTGCGCATCCGTAACACGGATGCGCTAGTTTGCGCTGCTCTGCGCACTTCTCGGAGCTGAGAGCTGGGAGCAGTCTGTTCGGTCTCGCCGCCGCTCTAGCTTGAGAAGCTCGTTTTTATTTACGATACGAGCGCGGGCCGCATCTCCGATGCCTAGCTGCGATGAATGGCGAAAGATCCACAGGCTCACGATGTTGTGTTGCTGCCTGCTCGAATTTCCAGTTGACCATCCCGGGAGGTGTCTTTCACAAGTTTCCGCACTGTGTTGTAGCAAACTACATTGGGGAAAATTGCGGAGCAGACGACACTTGCGCTCTGCTTTACGCTCGCCCGCCGTCGCATAGAGGATCACGTGACCTTTGAGACTGTGACGAGCCCCGTAGGGGAGGCACAGACGCGCTGTGGCGGGCCCACGCTGAGGTGAGGAGAGACGAGGTCAAAGCCATATCTCCGTTTACTGTTTAAAAATATTAGGAGTCGGTGCTGGTGCCAGAGTGCCGAACCGAAAACTTTACCGGTTCGGTTCCGGTTCGGGTTCACGGCTTTCGGCTCAGTTCCGGTTCAGTTCCGGGGAGCGAAAATAGCGGTTACGAATTCCGGCTCGAACCGGTTTGAACAGCAAAATTAAAAATATATTTTGCAAGCTATTTTTTTTGCAATAGGCATTATTTTAACAGTGAAACAAATAACCACATACCTCTTTATCATTCGTATAATTCACTTTTATTTTCAGGTACCAAAATTAATTTCGTTATTTAATTTCGAAGAAAACAGTAAAATAAAAGCTAGGTTAACATATATGACTCAACGTCTGTTTCTTTTTTTTTTACCTGAGTCGGATATATTTAACCTGTATCGAAAAGTTATCAGTCTGGTAGGTCGCATAAAATGCCCGTGATTGGTACAACTTCGCGTTGCAGTATTTTAAATCGAATCCTGCTGGTCTTGAACTTAGGAATTAATTGCAGTTCTTAAAATCATAAAATGGGCACGCCCTCGCCATATATATCCTGAAATCTAGTTTACAAAATACGTCTCACAATATATACGATGACGACGCAGCTGAGCTAAAAGCAATAATATTTTCAAAATGTCAGGAAAGGTTTACGACAAACCCTTTCAGTCTACATTTTATCGAAACACTGAACGGCAATCACAACGCTTGCTTTCCTGACCAACATTGTTTACACTCAGCACCGTGAAGTATAGGTGAATAATCCTGCAGAAAAGAGTGACCTTTGTACTCAAATTGGATCTGGCCTAAAATAGAGTGCCTCGATGTCCCTCTGTTTAGGGTGATGCCATCGTTTGTGGTACCCGATGCCGACAGCACGCGCTCACAGGAAAAATACAAAGAAATCGCAGGAAACAAAATGTCGCTGTAGCACATGTCAACGCCACGAGCGCGTGCAGGGACACGCTCTTTCACGCGCTTGAGAACAAAAAATAAAAATAAACGTTAGAAACAAAATGGCCAGATGTCATCACCCCAAGCAAAGCGCACATGAAGGCACCCTAGCCTAAAATAGCGCGTACAGAAGTGAACATTCACTCCGCGCGCCACCGGCGGAACGCGGAACTCCCAGACGCGCCGCGCGAGGGTCGAGCTCATCTTAGTAGGACCCGCACCCTCACACCCCGGCGCATTTTCATTAGTTCTCAGGGGCCCTCCAGGTGGAGCAGCCTGTATCAACGGCCACGCGCTCCGGCGTTCGGGTTTCATTTCGTCCTGTCTGTACATATACAAACATAACTGTAACAATATTAGATGTCTAAATATCTTCTACAACCTCATTTAATACATTTCTAACACGTCTTGAGTCAATCATAACAATAGATAGAAACGACGTAATCATAACCGGAGATTTTAATGCAAGACACTCCAATTGGTGGGATAAAATAGATGATTATCGTGGGGAAATTTAAATAATTTTGTAATAACACACGACCTTATATTAAGCGACCAACACTTCATTCCTACATCCTCTACTGCAAGTGGAGAAAGTTGGATAGACCTTTTAATCATAACCCCTTCTTTAGTTCATAACGTTACAGATTGGAAAGTATTAAAAACGGATAGTTTAAGTGATCATAAATATATTGCCTTTGGATTCTTTGATCAAAATAAGCTAAAATCATCCCAAATTCTTCCACCAATATTGAAAGAATATAATACATTAACTTCTTCATTTATTTAATCAGTTCAATACATTTGAGACACGGTGTTCCCAACAGACATCATAAAAAACTCACCATATATACCTAACTTACGACAATATTGAAGCACTCCCCTATCCTCATCTCCTGTTGTTCAACTAACATTTCAATAAATAGCAAACATAATAACAAAACTACGACTTAAAACCGCCCCCGGGTTAGACAAAATTAATGTTACTTTTCATAAATTTTTTTGGCATAACCGTCACGAATTTTTTCAGCTTTATTCAACTCTTGTCTAACATCTGAATATTTTCGAAAAAAGTGGAAGAAAGGGAAAATACTACTACTAAATAAAAAGTGAAAGACGTTTACAAATCTCTGTAATGCGAAACTAGAGCGCAGCTCTTGAGGGGGAGGAGGGGAGCGTATTCCCTTCCTCCTCTCTCTCTCCCCTGCTCTTCTCCTCCTCATCTTCCCTCCTCCTCCCCTTTCCTTCTGCCGCTGAATTTGTTCATGGGTGACGTGACACGTTCGTGGCGTCATTTTCCCGGCTAAACTTAGCGGGGAAACTGAATTGGTGTTGAGGTCACGTAACGTCAATTTCTCTGTTAAATTTAGCGCGGAAACTAAACCCGCAAAGGTATGCGGGGAAATTTTTCCGTCAATTTTGGTGGTGAAAGTTTTTCCGCTAAATTTAGTGAGGACACTTCCCCGCGAAATTTACCAGAAAACTTTCCCCGGTAAATTTAGTGGAAATATTTCCCGGCTTAATTTAGCGGAAAAACCTTTCCGTTTAATTTAGTGGGAAATGTTACCGCTAACTTTAGCGGGGAAGCGTCCCAAAATGCAACGCGTGGTAACGCCGACGCCGACGCCGCTCAACCCGGAAATGGGTGCCTAAGAGCTGCGCGTTAAAAAGAGAAAGATAAAGCAACACCCAACGCCTATCGCCCAATTTTCTTAAATTCCATACTCGGAAAAGTTCTAGAACGTGCACTCTATAGTAGATTATATTTCTTTCTTAACTCGTAAAAACTTCTACCCCTATACAATTTGGGTTCACACATCTTAAATAATCTACACAAGCTCTGTTCACGCTTACTACACATCTACAAAATACTAAAAAATAAATCAACAGCTGTAGCCATGGTATCTCTAGACTTCACAGGCGCATTTAACACACTATATGTCAGTGGTCTCAAACTCATTTGAATGTGGGGGCCAGATATCCCACACCCTGAAAGGTCGAGGGCCAACGTAAGACGCGCGGGGGGGGGGGGGTTGAGATTTTGTGCTTTATGCTTTTTGAAACTCAGTCTTTGCAGTGTTGCCAGTGACATCTTTAGATTTGATTTGCTAATAAGACCACTTTGGACCTTTACCTGATGTGGTAAGGATAAAAATGACACCCTCCGCCAACATGCTGGCATTTTTAATAGATGTTAACTGTCGTTCCCGTTGTTCAGTTCACGCAAGAATTAACCAAGCTCAACATGTCTTTTAAAACGAAGCGTTAATATGACAGTTGTTTTCCTGACGATTTTTACTACAACACTCGAACAAATACTTGTCTTTTAATGCTCATATATTCTTGAAGGCGAGAATCTCGAGCTCGTATACCTTTATCTTTGCCAGTTGCTCCTGCTGATCGAGAGTTTGCGCAGCCGAAATGCATCCTTCAACGAATAGCTTACGCTTGCAGACTAGTAGCGTAATTGTTGTACATTACAGAAAGCTGGGAAGCAAAATATTATGCGAAACAAAGGACAAATGAACACAGATAAGTATAAACTATGTGAATACGTTAAAACAGCAGGGATACTTTTCGAGGGAAAAGGAATCAAGGAGATGAGATCACAATGGCGCATGCCATTTCTAGCGCTCGAGACATTGGGATCGGGACTCGTAGCCGGTTGCCTGCGGGCTGCGTCCCAGAGAGTCGCGGGCCGCGTGTTTGAGACCCCTGCTATATGTTATCGTGTAGTTTTGGCGTATTTAAAGCACAATTCTTGCCCAAGTAATCTATACAATCTACCAGTGGCGTAGCCAGGGAGGGGGGGTGTTGGAGTGTCAGAACACCCCCGAAATTTGGACCGACCCCCCCCCCCTCTCTCTTTGCGGCCTTCTCTCTTTCGGGAGCCAGGTCGCTCGGTCGCGTCCTCGTCATATCGGCTCAAATGGCAAACATACTGCCATCCACGCAGGACACCAAAGACCGGCTCACTCTCTGAGTCTGCCTAAATCGCAGTGTTGAAAGGCCATGAGCACACACAAACACACAGAGAGGTTAATTGCTCCGCCGATTCCTATGGCTTATAGGGGAATCTCGGAAGATGTGGCTATTCTTCCAGATTCCACGTCGAGGTCAGGTGACCCCCAGACGGTCATCCTCAAACGTTCAGGCACCGCCTACGAGCACGCACAAATGCACACACAGGATAATTGCTTCTGTTGACTCCAAGAGGGCACGAACGCCCGGAGGATACCATCCCCTTTCTCAACCCAGACGAGAAGGACCTCGGAAGCCCACAGTCCATCTTCCTCTTTAGCGCCGGACGCCTGAAGGAGGTATCAATGACAGCTCGTTTCCCTCTTTTGTTGACGTTACGAGTGAAAGCCATCCACCCTATCTACCGCGGGCAGGTAATCGTGGCTCAAGGTTGTCAGCGGAAGCCGCGCCCTTGGAACGCCGGAGAAGGGGTCGCTCTACGCGAGGACCCGCTTCCACCTCCAGGTGCGGCCGCGAAGGACGTTCTTTACAGCGCCCAGAAGGGTTGCGTGGTTAGTGTCGCAGGCGGGCGCCACCACCTGGCGTTGGATACAACACGATGGCACACCGGCCGCAAAGGGAGAGCGAGTCCCCTGACAGGCTTCTAAAGTAGAGGAGGCGTTGGTCAGAATGACGAACCTGCGCAGCTGAGTGGGTGAACCAACTTTCGTGTAATTTAAGTCACTGATTTTAAGTTCGTGTTGCGTGTGCCTCGATGCCATGTGCCTGTTCTGAAAATGAGCACGTCTAAACGAGTCAAGCTGACCATAGACGACATTTTTAACAAGAAAGAAAAATCACCCACAACGTTAAGCGCACCATCCAAGTCTCCAGCAGAGCCGACACCTTTAGGTCAGACACCTCCATCCCCCTGCCTGAGCGAGAGCAATATTCTTGGAAACGACATCGGACTTTATATCACATCTAGCCCAAGGAATTCAGACCTCAAGAATGATGAGACAAGGCGAAAGCTGCCATTGAATCCATGGACACCCGGCGCTAGCTACGTCTTCCATGTTGGAGGCAAGCGGAGACTGAAGTTCCAGCCGCACTGGCTAAAGTCATATTTCTGGCTCCAGTACACTGAATGCCAGAAGGGCTCTCTGTGGTGTTTGCGTGCTCTTCGGACAAGAGAACGTGGGAAATGGCTGTAATCAAAGGCTCGGTGCTCTGGTGCGTACGCCATTCACACGATGGCAATGCGTGCTGGAGACCTTCAAGTTCTATACCGAAGCGGAGTACCACAAAGCCGCCGTTCTGTTTGCAAGCAACTTCCTGCAAGCAGTTGAAGGAGAATCGGTTCACGAACAGTTGTACTCGGCGAATCGCCATGAACGAGACAAAAATCGCAAGAAGCTTCTCTCGATAGTCGACGTTGTTCTTGTCTGTGGAAGGCAATGGATTCCTCTGAGAGGACACCGCGACGCGGGCCGCCAGGAACTAGACCAAGCAGTTGAAAACGATGGGAACTTTTGTGCACTCCTACGTATGAAAGTGCAAGGCGGTGACGAGGTTCTCAGGGAGCACATGGAATCTGGACCTGGGAATGCCACTTACCTCAGCCCTCAAATTCAGAATGAGATCATCACCGCAAGTGGGAGGATCATTCAGGACACAATTGTGAACCAAGTGAACAATGCAAAGTGCTTCACATTGCTGGCGGACGAAACAACTGACATATCGGATAGGTTTGACCTTTATCTCTCGGTCTAATAACGGTTCAAAAACAGTGTTTTAAGGTGGCCAATAAGTTTCAGCAACAGGGAACTTGCGTTAGTACACTTAACTTTACAATTAGTTTGCTTGGCTTGGCGGACACTAGGAAGGTGCATTTAGGCGGCTAATTAGGAAAACTATCTTCATTAAATTTTAATTATTACAATTAATCTTGAAATGATAGGAAACCATTAAATCAGTCGATTTCAAGAAGTTTTGGACCATCTGTAGAAAGTGCAAAAGTTACCGCTTGTGATAAATTGGGGCGGGCGCATTGGGGCGCATTTTCGATACCCCCCCCCCCCCACACACACACACACCAAAAAAAACGCCGCGTTTGTTTTTACTTTTTTGAAGTTGACTGATTTAGTGTTTTTGACAATGCCCAGCAAGTTTTCAATTTGACCTATGTGTGTATTTTTTATTAAGTAAAAGGTTAATAAAATATCAAATGATTAGCCGCCTAATTGCACGAGCAACCTTGTTCCCACTGGCCGCCAAGCCGGGAAAACTAATGGCAGTACCAAAAGGGTCCTAACACGAGTTCCCTTGATTTAAAGTTCTGGACCTTCTAAACAAAAACACTCCGTGCATACCCACAGTATGGGCTATACTCCGTCTCAATAGTTATGTGCAGCGTTGTGAAAGACACGGACGCTAGGTGGGGCATTGGAAAGGAATTTTTTTACGCGACTTCGTGAGAACAGTGTAGTGTTAAAGGGGGGGGGGGGTTGCAATGATTTTCGGACTTCGGTCAAACATTTGCGGAAGTTGCCCTCTGACTCTTCTAAAGTAAAGAAGAAAAGTCCGATTTCGCCTGCGTGTCCTAGTTGGAATGTAGAATAAAAAAGATAAATATTGACATTTCTGGCACCCCTCAACTCACTCCCAGTCTTCAGGGTCCCACCTGGTCCCCTCCTAGTGACGTAATTCGGGGTGCCGTGTAGCTTCCCGTGTGCTTTCTCGGAGGACGCTTCCTCTCCTCTCTCTGCGTACATTAGCGGGCGTTATGCTGCAGCTTAGAGCCCAGCGAGGTCACGTAATCTTTTCGTCGTAGTTGCTTCGGCTGTCAGTGCACTCGCGGCTGCAGGTGGGGAAAAAGCTCGACTTCTGCTTTGCGATTATGCAGCGGAATCGCGACATTTTTGAATGAAGCAGATGTTTTCTCTATCCTCCGGGACACGATAAACAACGTAAAAATGACGAGATGCAAATTATTTTATTTTTAAAATCGTTGCACCCCTCCTCCCCCCCCAAAGTTTCAGAACGTAGCGTCACCGAATTCAAAAGTTATGAGTAATTATCGAAAATTTTCAATGGGAGATTGGTGGCAGACGGCGGCTCACGGAGCTCGCGAGTACATGGAGATGAATGGGAGACGCTTCCGGGCCGCGGCCCCATTTTCTCATTGAGATTTTCAAAAAATTGCTTATAACTTTTGAATTCGATGATGCTACGTTCTAAAACTTTATCATCTTGCTCGGACCGCTAGGGTTACATTCTGGCGGAGTTTCACCGTTCAGCGACGCGTAGTTGTTTTATGCGCGCCGAAAAGGAGGGTTTACTTTTCTCGCTTGGACCCTGTACATATGGCAGTCTTTCATTTTCCATGTTATGTTCAAAATATTGTCTGCAGGGCTTGTTGTGCTTTCATGTATTAAACATTTTCTCTTAGTACCTGAATGTACTGAGTCTCCTGCACTTTCTTATGTAGGGGTGATAATGGAAATAGGAAGTGAGTCTTTGTCTTCATAAGAGCAGAGAAATAACCAAAAGTATGCTCCTATGTTCGTAAAGAGTACATATGTGAGCCCTCTCTTCTCCTCCGGTCTCACCAGGAAAGTAAAACACCCCTGAAAAA